>ML820646.1:92327-110968 GCA_009831015.1 Picea engelmannii
TGATTTTCTCTTTGTAGAATCTTTGGAGACTTTGGTGTGGAAGCTTCAACATTATTTCTCTCAAGGATATTCTTGGGAGGGTTCTCTGAGGTTTTCTTAGTTTCGACTACTTTCTTTGTTTCAATAGTATTTTTTGGAGGGTTGTCATTTTCTTTCTTGATCCTCAAGTTATACTGCCTATGTACCTCCATAATAGCATTTTCTAAAGGCTCTTGTTCTGTTTTATTTGCTTCCTCATTTACCTTTGTTTATGAAACAAGGAACATCTCGTGCTCTTCCTGGGTGAGGAAAATGGATTCATCATCATGAACGCCCATGAGGTTTATGTGAGTGTCATCAAATTCCTCAATTAGTTCCTCCCCATCATCAACATAATTCTCCTGGAGGGGTGGTATGATTTGCTGATCTGGTCCCCTCTGTTCTCTTTGATCTCTAGGATCTCTCTACCTAATTTGGGGCAGATTTCTTCTGAAATTTGGGTTTCGGATTGGAGGAGCAACTTGGTTATTCCTAGGGGTATTTCTTTAAGTTATAGTAAGTCTCTCCATCATTCTCTCCATATCTCTAGCTAAAGAGTCTAATTCAGCATCTGAAGAGGATGTGGAAGGTTCCTCTTTGATTGTGACCCTCCTCTCCATTCTCTATCTGGCCCTTCTAGCTAGTAGACTAGCCTCCATGCTTACTACGCTTTTTTTCATGTCTTCCAGAGTATCTGAATTTATTTCCCATAACTTATATGACATATCAGTGTCAAATCCATCTAGAAACTTAATAAGTGCCAAAACTTGAGGGCGTTTTATATCATCAGGGATGGCATTGTAAAGATTATTGAACCTAGTGCAGTAATCCTGCACTGTTTCTCCCTGATTCCTCTTGATGTTCTCATACTCTGATAATATCTGGAGTGAATTTTTCTTAACCTCCCATCTATCCAAAAAACTTCTGTGAAAAGAAGCAAGATCATTTATCGAAGCAGGACGTAAGGCTTTAAACCACTTTTTAACTTCTCCAGTTAGGCTTTGTGCAAATAATCTCATTTGTACATCAGTTTCATCCACTTCCTGCAAATCAAAGTAATCATTCATTTTGTCAACATGTTGTTGTGCATTAATAAAACTAGTACTATCATACTGAGGGAGTCTAGTTTGATAATCTTGAGGCATGGCATGCAAAGGAGAAACCAACACCAAGGGGGCATATCTTGCAGCCATAACTGGTGAATGAATTTGAACAGTGACCTTTATGATTTGAGGAAATGTAATAGACGCAGTGGAAGACGAAGGGCTAGGAGGTGCAAAGTGAATTTTTTTGGTTTTCACTGAGACTACAACAATCATTAAGGCAGAAAGTTCGACCAATTGCTAGAAATGATCCCTGTCCAAAGCTTGATCAAGATTAGCTACCAAATCTTCTAATTTATCAAATTCCTGGAGATTTTTTTTTATCAATTTCTACCCTGGGTGAGAGAATTTCAGGAGTCTCAGGTTGCAGGATGGTTTGATCCAACACAATTTCACTTACAAAGATGTCTGATTTTGTTCTAAAAAGGATTTGTTCAAAAGGGATGTCAAACTCAAGATCCTGAAGGGAAACCAGTTTCTCTGGGAGGGAAGGAGATCTTTGTAGGGGACTGTGACTTCTTGAACCTTCCTTAATGATTTTCTTTTTTAGTGTTTTTTCGGGATTGTCTATTGCAGTGGCAGGTTTTGGATCTGGATGAGATCTGGTAAAGCTTCTTTTGGGAGCCAAAATTCTAAATTTTTATTTTATTTTCTTTTAAGAAAAACTCAAATCAATTATATACAAATCCTAACAACCTATGAACATTATCTGTTAATATATTTAGATTTTATGACTTGTTTAGAAATAAGGTTTTCTTTGTATAGAAAAATAGATCATAGGGTTGGAAATCTATTCAGATTCCCCAATATGGTCGCCAATTATGTTATCACTTTGTAAATTCCCAGAGGTTGTATAAAGGGAAGAAAGAATTTACAAGAGGTAACCTTAACCAACCACTTTGAAACTGGGATCTAGCCCTGCCAGTTTCAGAGAGGGATCTCTCTGTAAGATTTAGATTTGTTTGAATTTTCCAAGTTTTAGGCTAGTTATAAAGAAAAATACCGAGTTGTTTGTGTTTTTTGAATAGACTGGTTGAATGTCATTTACGCTTCCATTGGGATATGGGGTTTGTTTCATAAAAAGGAGATCAGAGGATAGCTTTTAAAATATTTGTTTTACAGGGCAAGGAAATGCAATTGTTGCATCCTTTTAGAAATAAAATGATGGATTTGAAGAAAAGGTGAGATATTAGTTTAAAAAAAAGAAGCAATTAAGAATTTATTTGTTATAACATTAGAAAGAAAACATATAAATCTGTAAAAGATTAAGAACAGAGTACAGAATGGAAAATTCCGCAACTTTAACTTCTTTTAGAGATTAGATTAGAAAACAACATGATAACTAAGAAAAAAAACTTTTACGAAGACAGATAAAACTTCACCAACAATTAACACGCAGGAATCCTGTGAAATGTCTCCTTGTATTACTGGAATGATCTCTTTGAAAAGAATACATATTACAACTTGCTCGGGCATAAAAATCAACCTTGAGAACTTCAAAGTTTGAAGTATTTATAATAAAGATTACAAATGATCCTGTCATTAATGATCAGGACGTGGCAGATGCTATTTTTAACTATCTAGATAACACGATGCAAAAATATGGGAACTTATGATGATGTGTCAAATCTCTCATGCTGATTTTGGGGAAGACCGTTGGTGAGTCATTCATATGACTTTGACTGCACTGGATGCTGACTTGGATAAAATATTTATCTTTATTTGATCAATTCGCACAGCTCATTCCATCTCTGTGTATCGGGGATGGTAACTTTCATTAGTCGATGGTAGGTTTCATCCATCTCGGTATACTTAGAAAAAGTCGGCTTGGTGAGGAAAATGTACTTGACTTCGTGCTGTATGTTGAGGTCAGGTTGCAAAGTCTTCAAGAATGCTTTGCTTGTGATTTTACCCTATATCCCTGAAAAACATGGAACTGTCTTTGGCCATGGTGGCAATATTTTGCTTATAATTTGACAAAGTCATCAATTTATCATTTAGGACAAGTAAACCAGGAAGGCCCTTTTTCTGTAAGGCCTCAATCTTTCTAAAAAATCTCTAAACCCCAATGTCCATGTTCTGAGCTTTCTCCTCCAACTGAAGCATTAATCCTCTCTTGGTCAACACTCTTTTGACTTCAAGGATAGTTTTTGTCATGTCTTCAACTTTTAGGTCTTCAAGCTCTTCCTTGGTTTTTGAATTCAAAAACTTGATGATCTCGTTGGCTGTCGAGGGCATCTCACCTAGCTCTGTTCTTATCATGTCAATGGTCTGCCTACTCTTTACCACTAGATCATGTTTCTCAAACATGATTTGCACCATGGGCCAAATTTCATTTATGGATTTCGAGATATCTATCCATATATTTTCATTAGCCTCTGCTAATTTCTTACCTGCCACTGTTTATTTCTGAAGTTGTTGTATTTCCTGCTTGAGTTTCTCTGATACTTGTCTCTCAATATTGTATCTTTTTTGGAAAGAAGACTTGAGTTCCTATAGAATTTCAATCTCCATTTTCATCCTATTGATCTATGTTCCCTGCAGAGTCATCTCCTCCATGGACTTTGCTAGCTCCATAGTTTTTTCCAGTGTTGTCAATGGAGTTGATGATGGAATTTATGCTGTGGTGGTTTTTGGCTCAACTGTTGTACTAATTTCTGTGATGGGAACTGCGCTCAATGGAATGACTTCCTTCGGGGTCGATTGTTCCCTCTCAATAACTTTTCCAACTTTGCTTCCATTTCCCTGAGTTGTGCGTTCTGCTACATGATAAGTTTCAACAATTCTTCTTTCTCATTTTCTACCTCAGCTATTTCTTTAGCTTGTGAATCCTTTGTTGGTGGCAATTTCAGTTTTTTTCTCAAAGATGAAATATCAACATTATTTTTCTTCAACATTTCCTCTGTTGCTTTTACATTCGAGGGATCATACCCAATCTTGAGCACCAACTCCTCTAAGGATTTTATTCTGTTATCCTTTGCAAAAAAGGATATCTTTTCCAACTTCAATTGGGTCTGAACATTGCTTAAATACACCTGCAACTTTGTTGCTATAGAGGAAGAATGTGCTAATGTGGAGAAATCCATTTCTCCATTCTGTCTATGCAAGTCCATATGGTTAGGTGGATGGAATTGTTTGGTGTCAAAAATGATAGTTGACCTGTTGTAATCAGTGATCTCTTTGGGTTGAGACACTTGTGCTTGCAGAAATTCCAGATGCATTCTTCCTTTCTCTGTGTCAAAGGCTGACAACAATCGATGTTGTGTTGTGGAAGTTTTCTTCCAAAACTGAGAGTAGGTGTCGTTGGTCATCATCTGGTTCTTATTTTTAATCATTTCATATTTTTAAAAAATGCTCAGAGGTACAGATCCTTGTGGAGTTTGGGTGGTCACAACTATCTCTGTCTTCTTCTTTGAAGAAGAAGTTGACACCACCTGTTGTCTTCTTTCAATCACTTTGGTAGAGTAGGGCTCTTCCTCACCAGACATGTGAGTAGCATGAGTGGTTTTGGGTTTCTTGTAGTATACTTGAAAATCTTCTGCTAATACCTCAGTTATTGAAGGTGACACATCCTTTCTTGGCCTTTTTTCCTTAGGTACCTGTGGAGTGGTAATCAATGAAAAAGAGACTGAAGGAGATTCCTGTGGCTCTGTATCTACCAGAGTGTTTTCTTCCCACTCTATCTGTTTCACATACTTTTGAAATTTTGGTTTGAGCATGTGAGCATAAGGTGAACTTTTGTTATTGGATCTCATCTCTGCAATGATCCCATTGGGGTCATATCGCCAAATGAAACTAGTGTTGAATTTCATTTCCTTCAATAGTTTATCTGCCTCTTCCCCAACAGCTCGATTGTTGCAGATAACGGTCCTATTTTCCCTTTGATCCTCATCTGTTGTTTTTTCTTCAGAGACACAAAATGGATGTCATCAGATTTTATCATCTGACGAATATAATCTAGCACAAATATTCAAATAGGCACATACTTGGGCAACTTGTATGGAGCTAGTTCACACCCATACACTCTGATTTCTATGTGATTCTGGTATAGAAACTAGTCCCCAGTCTTTGCAAGATCCAAAAGGTGTAGATCTCCTCATTTATCCTCGGCTCAAGTCTTCCACTAAGCATGCCTACAACTGGGTGATAAAACAACTCAATGAATTGTTTAAAAGTCAACTTAGTGGAGTTTCTCCTAAGCATCGACGTCCATAAAGTGACTTCTTAAGGTTTTCCTTCCTTGTCCATATTTTGCATGTGAAAGGAAAATTTGTCTGCTTGATAGAACATGAACATGTAGGCCAGTATTCAAGAATACCAGAATATGCCTTCTGTAGGGAAATTTGCCAGTTGGTCGTGCAGGTTCTCGGCCAAGAAACTGATGTAATCAAAATGGGTGGCGACTTTCTCTTCAGCAATGAAAATGGATAGGAAACCTAAGATAGATTCATCCACCCATTCATCTGAGAAGTAACCGAGAAAGCAACACAGTGTGGAGATAATCATATTTCCCTTTTCGGAAAATATAGAAGAATGGTAGGGAGGATTCTTTTTAGGGAATTGGGCATCTTAATGGAGGAAAAGCTCAAATATTTGCGCTCTTTGGGGAAATGATAAGTTCTGATAAATTTCTGTCAGGATTTCAAGTGTAAGGGAAGAATGAGGTTCGGCTCTGGGTACCTGCATCATTTGATCGATGGCCTCAGGTGTAATTAGGAAAAATATTTCTTCGGTCGAAGACACTATGGCTCTCTGATTAGGAAGGTAGTGCGCCTGACATTTGAGAGCGAATCCAGGGAAACAATAGATCTGGGGAAAAAGATATAGGGGGAAATTCGACTAGAAAAGCCCAATTTCATCGCTCTGATCGATGAAGGTGTCTTTAAACCATGATTGTAGCTCGGCAAAATCAAAATCGGACTTGGTTTCTGAGATCAAGTAGTCTTTGTCTGCTAACGGGATCCGGTCAAGGTCGACCAGAGGTGGGAGAAAAAGATTTTACTCTGGATTTGACTTTTTTCTTTTGGGCACCATTGATTTCCACCGATACCTTCACACTGAACACATGTTAGTAGTCGAAAACTATGGTTGGATGAGGTGTTGCAGAGGCAAAGGAAAATGAGTCTGTGATACATAGGGAGTGTGAATGGAATGGGAATGACCGAAACAGGGTTGAAGTTTAGTGAACGGGTATCTGTTGGGCAAAAAAGGACAGGTCAGATGAACAATGGGTATGTGGCCAGTCATAAATGGCCAACAGGTCATTTAGATCATGAGAGGATAAGGTGAAGGACATATTACGTGTGAAAGTGATTGATGTGTGGAAGGCGATTGAGAGATGAACGAAATGGATATGACCCATAATGGTTAGATGGAGGGGACATGCTGACGGGGTGACGAAATGGAATTTGCAATGGATGTTTCTGGGTGTGACAATTCTGAATGATGGTGGTAAGTTGGAAGAATGTTAAGTGGTGAATAGTTTGGAGTGGCGATGTAAGATTCCGGACTCCCCCTGCCTTTAAAAGTAGAAACTCTTGGGGGTTCTGGGATCAATGGATGACCGTTGATTTGAAAAAAGCTAGATCAATCGTTGATTCAAGCATGCTCCTTACCCATCATGTTGGACCCCCTCCCCTCACTGTTAAAAGTAGAATGGTCAGGGGGGTCCAAAATCTCTTGTGGACCATTGATTTGCACGCTGGCCGGACAACCGTAGATCTGAGCGCACCTTTTAATTGCCTTTTTGGACCCCCCCCCCATCATTAAAAGTAGAACGGTCGAGGTGGTTTGGAATCTCTTGTGGACCGTTGATTTGCGCGCTAGCACAACAACCGTAGATATGAGCGCACCTTTTAATTACCTTTTCATACCCCCCCCATAGTTAAAGGTCGAACGATCAGGGGGGTCCAGAGTCTTTTCTGAGCCGTTGATCTGGGCGCCAAAAACTCAATCGTATATCTAGGCCCGATCTTTAATCTCCGGGGTGCAATTCAATATATGATGTAGAACTTAGTCTTAATGATTTTTTATGGGTTTTGCGCATTGTTTCTCTTTCTTTTTATAACCATGGGGTTAGAATAACATTTCATCATAAAAAAACATGCATTTTTCATCGATCATCTTACATATTTTATTGAAAGGAAGCTGACTAACCTATGTCCTAACCTACTCATTTGCGCCTTTAGCCCAACTTAGACTGTTGGACTAAGAAAATACTCTACCTAGGGGCTATTTGACCAAGATTAGACTGTTTGGTCAAATTTATTCACTAAATAACTTGATTACTTAGCTAAGGTTAGACAGTTTAGCTAAGCTTATTCACTAATCCTAGATACTTAAATTTAAAAGACTTGGCCATGTTTAAACTGTATGGATCAAGTCATTGTCATTTCATGGGGCTTTATCCATTTTCTTTTATGCCCTCTTTTATTTTTCTCATTTTCTTTCTTTTTCTTTTCTTCTTTTTTATTTTGTTTTATTTTCGAATACAACAATACATGCTAGCCAAAAACACTAAAGGAACAAAATCACAATCAACAGTTGATCCTATAAATTATAGCGTTATAATAGATTCCAATCCTTCAATGCCACAAACCTACAGAGTGACAACTCTTCGGAGTGTTAGATATTCTGACACACGTCCATGACTGCCAACAGTCATGATGAACTCTAGCTCTCCTGCCTTCAGAAGTTCTTTCTCCACCCACTTGCATTGGCTTCCTCCGAAATGCAGGATTTGGTGCCACACGTCCCCTGCGACCATCAGGGACCCCACTAGCCATGCTCAAGAAGATTTACATGTGGTGAAATATTATAATAAAACACGTGGACCAATATGACATGTGACACGTGTCATGCTCTAACTGGAATTTCTATTCTCCAAAGGTCCTTAACTCACTGACATGTGGCACACATCCCATTTTCCCACGTCATCCCTGGTGACGTCAGCAGGTCACATTGCTTCAAAATCTATAGCTTCAGAATATTTTACACTTGCATTCCAAAAATCTCCTGAACTCCAAACTTTCAAACTACTTTATCTTTCGGGGTCCACATGGTACATTTTTCAAAAATTAAGGTGGTGACACGTGGCCCCATGTGTTTGATTTCTTTTGGTCCAACAAGGTCGTCAAAGTTACATTTTGAATGACATGTGATAGGACTATGGAAGTCCATGTCACCCTGGGTGATGTCATCATGCCACGTCACTTCAGGACTTTGAAAGAATTCACATTAGCACACCCTATCTCTCCTGAATGTCGAATTCCCGAACTAGCCAATATGTTGACATGTGTCTCTTTTGATGAATTGTCTGGATTAACTCTAGACTTTGGGACTTCATGCTTCACAAGGTTTTACCTTAGCATACTTTGTTTCTCCCGAATATATCCTACAACCCAAATTTAAACTTCGTGTCCCAACACAATGGTTTTTGTGTCTTCTTTCTCTATTCGTTTTCTTGAACCACTATACTTCCTGAGCTTCTGAACATAGTCCCAATGATGCTATGAGTTTCATATTTTGTCTCTCTATCCAACAATTCACTTTGAAACCTTTGTATTTTTAACCACTAACGTGGAACATCCAGGCTTAGTGTCAAAACCATGGATCTGATACCATTTTTTAATGTCCTCGACCCTCAAAACCTCTTCCAGGTAATGCTACCTAACGACTGTAAACATACTTTTTTTCTCTAATACCATTTATATTTATATACATATCTATCTAATGCAATTTAAATAGATATAACATTTTGTTCATACACCTATTCATGCGGAAACAACATTAATACATACATGCAATATATATAGACAATTATAATAACATTATAACTTGATTTCAAGATACACATCATACACAGAACATAGATTTGGTACTTATATTTTAATATATGACCACCAACTGCATGCAAAAATTCCATGAACTTCTTAGCCTTAGACCATGCTTCTCATCATGCTCAGTAGTGGGTCACCCTCGATTTGGGACTAAACTCCACTGGGAAAGGGATCCCTAGGCTTGGTAAGGACAACATGAAAGTCGCATAGATAAACAAGAAGGATTTTCTTCCAGGATCCACTTACGCCCATAGCCCACAGACCCTCATTCTCCACATGCATGTACCACCCTAGGAATATACACCTTCACTATCACAAGTCCATCGACTGCCCACCTCCCTTACATGGCTTCAACAACATGCTGGATAGGGATTCTCAGATTATTTTAGCTGCTATGCGACTCCCTCCAAGAGAATTCACTTCCTTAGAACACTCTCTCACCTGGAGAGAGATTCTCACGGGCCTGACAACCTGCCTCTTCTATGCAACTCCTAAGTCCAACTGGTAACCTCTGCAACAAAAATGGGGTATGGGCCCTGGTAATTACAAAAAGACACACTAGTCTAGATAAAACTTGGGTAGAAACAACAAAGGCTAAGTCATGATATGGCTCAAACACTACGCAGTCGTGTTGTGCTTCACATGAAAAAATGGTTAGCTTCATAACACGGGTGCGTGGGATTGAGAAGATGCAGAGATCAATGATGGAGACAATGGTTGGTTGTGTCAAGGCTCTCTCTATCTCAATGTGTGCATTAGTGGGGAGTATGGTTGTCTTCCAGTGTGGTGACCATCACGAGAATGGTGAGGGAACCCCCAACTAGCTCACTTTCCCACTTAAAAAATTGCATGCGCCTAGGTTGACACATGTCTTCCTGAAGCTGCATGAGCTCCACTTAAGACTCATTCCCTTTCCCCGGGAACTTGGGATAACTTAGGTTATGTCAAACCTTAGCCTCTAGGAATTAATAATATAATATTATTCCTTTAGAGGTAAGACCTATAGCCTAGCCCCTAATCCTAGACACTTAGTCCCTTCCCTTTCCCTACCTAGTGGAGCTTATTCCTCCATAACTCTTTCTTCATGGTCGATCTACACGTAGCGATGAAATTTTATTAATGATGTGAGTATTTACATATACAAAAATAAGGCTCATTGGCCTTAGCATCTGGGCTCTTTGACCTAATAAAAACATAAGTATTTGTTGGCCCTTGACCAAGTTTTGGAAATCCTTGGTCATGTTTGATCTCTTTTGGGAGTTCGATAGGCTGGTCGAAGGCAGAGCGCAAGTTGAAGAAGAGATCACGGGATATCGAACCCTTTTTAGGATAATTTTTGGTTAGGGTTTATGTGACGGGTATGGGATGTAAGCCCATGGGTTTACCCATGTTTGGGTCCATTTTGTAATGTATAAATAGATATCTAGGCAATGTAGGAAGAGGGCAATGTGCTAAGTGTGAATAGTTGTGGATTCTTTGTGCATACTATGTGTTAAGGACTTGTAGAACTAAGTGAAAGTGATTGTAAGAGGCCTGTGTGCAGACTGTGTAAGAAGGCTTTGTGTTGTGACCTAACTTGGTGAAGGAGGATCTGGCGAGGTGCACAGATCTCCTGTCCTATGTAGAGTAGGGTTTTGGGGCTCTATGCTTGTAGAAGATTGACATAAGATAATAAAGAAGAGAAGAGTTGGTGTATGTATCCCCACACTGGGGTGAACCACGTATATCCCATGTTATGGTTTCTTTTTTCATTGTGGTTGTATGCTAGTGATGTAATTTATGCTTAGTGTCAATATCTTTATGTATGATGCATCTAGTATAATAGCTTAGTGCTTGGTAATGTGAATGAATGTTAGCTATGATCTATCTCTCCATGATAAGTTCTTGAATGTGTTAGATCTTGTTGAATACTGCGTTGCTATGTAATTAGGGTTTGGATCTGCGATGTGAATAAAGGTTAATTACCGATCAATGTTAACTGCTAAGTGCTTTGTCAAGTGGTATAATCATAGATCTGTGTCCTAGCTAGGTTGCAGACATTTGAATCCTGCAACCACCCCTGCCTCTACGTCTGGTGAGACTTCATCTACTTTGCAGGTATTGCAGAAAGGGCCGGTAGTTAGGGTTTTGTTGGTGCATTGTTGAAGCGTTAAACCCTAGGTCTACCCCTGTGCCAAAAAATGGTTCTGTTGCCGGGACCTGAAACTGTGGTTGTTGGGAACTGAAGATATGTGCGTAGATCTGTGCTTTAGTGCACAACATTGACTTGTGAAGCTCTGTGATGAGAAGAGAAGTCCGATCTAAAGAAAAGAGGTAAGATATTGAAGATTTGTTCTTTGATAAAGGTAAGACAAGTGAAATTTTTTGTTTCGAAAGAATGAATCTAGGTATGTTTGATATATTTTGTTCTAGTCTGAAAACTAGGGTAGAGTTAGAAGAAACAAGATTTGATACGAATAGATCTGATAGAAGCAATGAAAGATATGTTATTCCTATGCATAGAAAGAATTTTTGAACTAACAAATGGATGTAGGATCCTAGAAAGAATTTTTTGCAGGTTAGTTATTGTAATTCCAGTGCACAGTACATGAAATGTTGGAGATCATTTAAGAGAAAGAGAGGATTAACCCTTTGTTACAGTTGCAGAAGACCGAGACATCCTGCTAAGGAATTCTCTGGTAGAATACCTAGTTGTCTTTGTTGTAAATCTATGGACCATGAAGTTTTGGATTTTCTTAGAATGATTTCTAAAGTTGAAAAGATGAATATAAACCAAGAAAATTATGAGACAAGCCAAGAAACTAAGGATATGATAGAACCCCAGAAAGAATCAGAGACTGTATTACTATAGATGAAAGAAACCTTTAATGATCAAAGAAATATCAACTTATCAGAGGTCTTAAAAGATAAACAGCACATAGAAATAAGAATAGGAGACTTCGACATAGACTGTGTCGTGGATGAGGAAACACAGGTGAATATCATGACAGAAAGAACTTGCGAAATTTTGGGAAAGAATGCTATGGTTCCTTCATTAGGAGGAATAGGATTATTTATAGGAAAGTTGATAACCTTATGTGGAAGAATTACCCAGACATCTATGAGTGGTCATGGCACTTCGACAGAAGAAGAATTTTAGATCATTAAGTTTGTTGAGAACAACACCCCATTTTCTATCTTGCTAGGAAAAACCTGGATTGAGAAATATCATATACGAAGGAAACAAGAAGAGGAGGTTCTAAAATAGAAAAAGAAAGAACTAAGACATTTCATGGCTAGGAGAATAGCGCACTTAATGGAAGAATAAGAGAACCATTCGGAGCTACTAAGAACTAAATATATGGATGTTGAAGTTGAAAGGACATAGGAATATTGGAGACACCTGTCTGTACAAGAGAGTAAAGAACCTACCCCAGAAAGAGAAGAAGTATTAACCTCGAATCCTATGAAAGACCCTCCACAATGTGAAGTTATCATGCCAAGTGGAGATAAGAATGATAATGGAAAGAGGAAACCAGTGATTCAGATCACAGGAAAGAAGGCCAAAAAGCTTAGCAAGAAGAAAGAAAAGTTAGAAAAATTGCAAGAAGTTCCAGAGAATACTTCGCAGAAGAAAGGTTTCCAGAACTCGAACTTCACCGGAATATCAATATAGCACAGATTGGAACTTCTCCATGATGAAGAAATATGACCGTTGGAGGCAATATTTCCATTCAATCGATGTTCCCGAATGGCTAGGACAACAGTTATGGCTCGAAAGTTCGCCATTGGACCATTGGGACCGCACCATAACGGATGGAATTGCATTGAATAAGGATTTGTGACCCATTGAAAGAAACCATTACGACAAGATCTATTTATCCCATCGAGCATTGAACCGAGAACACTTTTTCCATTTGTGATTATCCGAGCCCATAGAGAACTAGTTGATTTCGCACAGTGAGCATTGAAGCCTTGCCATCCATTATGTTACATTAAGTATTGTTCACTGACCCGAGATATCAGATCTCGAGTTTGCATGTCGGACGCAATTAGCGTAGAAGAATTTTTTTTTGAAGAGATTCTAATAGACCTCATGGCCAAGAAGGTGATGTCCATAGGCATCCCAACCTCATCGACTCGAGGAATGAAAGCCTCCCCATCGACTACCTGTGGATATGGACCATCCCGAGCTACGACCAAGAAAAGAACCAAGCATCGTGATGACTTGGTGAATGCAAAGCTAATCCCATCCTACCCGACTACATCCCACCCCTGGCCAGTGTGGTGAGTCATGATAGTGTCCTGAGGGACTTTGAATACACATTCATCAATGCGTACCTCCTGAAGGGAATAAAAGCAGTTAGACCACAGCTGGAGAGAATTCCCACCTTGAAAATCAGTGACTATAAACTAGGAGACTGCAAGAGCTATGGCATGCTTGGACCACACATGTATTTGACCAAGATGAAGGGGAAGAAATCGAAGATAATCCCCCAGCTGTGGACTATGGACATTGCGAGGTCCACTATCTTGAACATGATGAAGATACCACATTTTGGAAGGCACGAGGAGGTTAACGCGTGTGTTAAGATCCTACTGCCGTGCTTCCATGGAGGGTATCTATGGTTAGACAGACACATCAACATCGATTTGACGCTAATCCATAGGATCATCGGATTGAGAATGCAGGGACCAGACCCACAAGGCTTTTATCCAGGGAAGCCTGCAGTCTATGCCCTGGCATAGAAGATCAAAGACACCTACGACGATGTAGAGAAATGGATGCGAGGCTACAAGGTAGCCTCCATTCAGAATGTCGTAGTGTGCCTTTCTTTCCAGTTGATTGTTGGTAAGCTAGTCTGAAAGAATAGACCCACCCAAGTCATAGGGTTTGTCATTGACCTTGTAGGAAAATGCGTGGAAGGACTACATATGAACTGGGCCAGTTACCTAGTCAATCAGTTATAACTGTATTTTCGCGAAGATCAGGATCAGGGCTATGAGTTCCATTTTAGCTAGTTGTTTATCCTCATCGCATTCACTGCTTGGGAGATGTCGGAAGGTGCGACCTTCCTTGGCATTGACCCGTTCAAGCCACTAGCTACGAAGTTCACCACACTATGGTATTTGAGCAATATGGGGAAACAATGGTAGTCGAACGCAATATTCCATACCTACTACCTACAATTGAAGAGGGATATTGATTCTATCCCTCGTATGACACCGAATACCCTGGACAGGTTCATGCCCCTTATGAATTTTTTCATAGATGGGAATTTTATTTATATTACTGCGCACACAAACGAAAGTAAAGAAGAGATTCAGTCCTACTACAATATCACAGAGGAGGACCTGGAAGAAATCACTAAGGAATAGTTTGCAGAGTTACTTATACCAGTCGACTAGGCAGCACTATGTGATCCCAACCTCATTGGAAGTTCGGTGGTTACTCGAGAAGAGTATGATGCACCCAAAAGTAGCAGGAAGAAAAAGAAGGAAGATTTATAGGAAATACATAGAACATCAGAAGAGACTGCATCAGATTCACCTAGCGGAGGAGGAGATGACAATGTGGAAAAAGAAGAGAAAGAAGGGGAAGAAGACAAGAAGAAGCCAGGAGAAATAACATTGCCTAGGAACCCCCTTGAAGAGGCAGAGACATCCAATAAAAGAAAGGTTTCCCCAATGAAAACTACATCGTGGAAAAAGTCCAAAGTGAGTAAGCTGAAGCTGCAGACTGTACTCACAGTCGATGACTTTGACTTCATTATCACAGCTGTATTAGATGCCTCAAAAGATATTTTGTAGAGAAATGAATCCAAACAAGAAACCATGTATGGAAGGATTGAAGTAAAGATGAGAGGAGTACAACAAGCCCTTCACTGCAGTCACACAATGTCCACTGCGCTTGCGCCATTAGAAGAACCAGAGTTGGGAGATGAGCCTGCCCAACTACATAGAATAGTTGATGCAACCGAAGCTTTCCTTCATCACGTGCAGGAAGAAAAATAAAATATCACAATAGTCTTGAAGCAAGCACAAGAGGAAATCATATATCAATGCCAAGTTACGGAACAAAAGAAGAATGCCCTCCAAATCAAGTTCGAAGAGGATAGAGCACAAATCCAACAGGAGAAAGAACAACTGCTCATGGAGAAGGTTGGAGTTAAAGAAGAAGTTTGCAGAGAACTTCTCTTTGTGACAGGCTTAGAGAAAATGGAGGAAGACCCAGTGGAGATTCAAGTGGTGAAGCTTGCAAAATCCATTCAACAACTTCAACAAAGAATAACAGAACTGGAGATACAAACAGTGCCAAGCACTCTGGAAGAAGTGCAAGACCAGAGAGAAGAAACTTCTTGGAGCACAGTTGAAAGGATCAAAGAATTAGTCATGGAATGTAAATATGAACATCTTACCAACATCTTACCAAGGAACTTGAACTGAAAACACTGGAGTCACAGCTCGAGGAAGCAAAGGAGCAAGCAGAAACAATACAAGCACAGTTAAATCCCTTGTCAGTGGTCGAGTGAATGAAAATATCCCAAGAACAATGAACGGCTCAGAAATAGGTCCATTCCATACAAAGAAAAGTCATGGAAGTGACTCAGAAGCTCTAGCTAGTCCAGGATGTAGCTTGCCTACTTTTTGAGGAGATTGAAGGCCAAGGAGAAGAGCTAGAACAAGTAGTCACTTTGGTAGAATAACACTTAGAGGGACCTATGAATGAGACAATTATTCAAGAGTTCACCGACCAGGAGGCCTTGGCTTAGCAGCAGGTCGAAGAAGGTCAAGCTAAGCTCGAGGCATTTGAGGTAGAGTTACCCAAACCACAGTGACTCAGGACAAGTCACAGGTGAGTTTTGGGGGCCTTTTGTCCCTTGACCAAGTTTTGGAAATCCTTGGTCATGTTTGACCTCTTTTGGGACTTCAACAGGCTGGTCGAAGGCGGAGCGCAAGTCGAAGAGGAGATCATGGGATCTCAACCCCTTTTTAGGACAGTTTTGGGATTAGGGTTTATGTAATGGGTATGGGATGTCGGCCCATGGGTTGGCCCATGTTTGGGCCCATTTTGTAATGTATAAATAGATATCTAGGCGATGTAGGAAGAGGCCAATGTGCTAAGTACGAATAGTTGTGGATTCATTGTGCATACTATGTGTTATGGACTTGCAGAGCTAAGTGCTAGTGATTGTAAGAGGCCTGTGTGTAGACTGTGTAAGAAGGCTTTGTGTTGTGACCTAACTCGGGGAAGGAGGATCTGGCGAGGTGTGCAGATCTCCTTTCCTATGTAAAGAAGGGTTTTTGGGCTCTGTGTTTGTAGAATATTGACAGAAGATAATAAAGAAGAGAATAGTTGGTGGACATAGCCCCACACTGGGGTGAACCATGTATATCTTGTGTTATGGTTGCTTTGAGCATTATGGTTTTATGTTAGTGATGTGATTTATGATTAGTGTCGATATATTTATGTATGATGCATCTGGTATAATATCTTAGTGCTTGGTAATGTGAATGAATGTTAGATCTGATTTATCTCTCCATGCTAAGTGCTTGAATGTGTTATATCTTGTTGAATATTGGGCTTCTCTGTAATTAGGGTTTGGATCTGCGATGTGAATACTGGTTAATTACTGATGAATGTTAACTACTAAGTTCTTTTCAAGTGGTATAATCATAGATCTATGTCCCAACTAGGTTGTAGACATTTGATTCCTACAACCACCCCTTCCTCTACCTCGGGTGAGACTTCATCTGCTTCACAGGTGTTGCCGAAAGGGCTGGTAGTTAGGGTTTTTTTGGTGCACTATTGAAGCATTGAACCTTGGGTTTGCCCCTGTGCCAACAGTCTTCCATCTTATAAAAAATTGGCTCACCAACCTATAAACATAATTAAAATTCAACAGGGACTCGACCTTGGGGTGTTATAGTTGGATTCCATGGCCTGAACATTCCCTTATATACTTTCATTCTCTACGTGTTTCTTCCACAGATCGCGTCCACTTTGTTAACACAAACATCTACAGTGACAAAAGGAACTCAAAGTCACTGTGAATATTTGAGCTGTAAGATCTGAGTGAGAGAAAGATCAACTATCAGACCAAGAAAATATTAATTCATGACCATTAGATATCATTCCAGATAGATTGATGGTGGGGAGGCATTGAGAGGATTGGGAAGAAAATTAAAGTTTGTGAAATTTGTGAGCCCGCAATTGCTCAGGATCATTGATATTCAAGAAAGGGACACATGTTAGGCGATCTCGTACTCCAGGAGGAAGAAAGAAGATGCTGAGTGAGTAAAGGACCCCCAAAGGCCGGAGTTCATATGAACCGTCCATATCAAGAGGCCACATGTGTAATATCCCTAGGCTGAACCCAATTGTAATGTAAATAAAAATGGACTTAAGTTGGTGAGATGCTTGATATCATTTTTGTATGCACCTTTTATGGCATAGTGCACGCATGTACTACGCGGTAAAATGAGGAAGTGTGCACATTCCAGGATACCACGCGCAACAACTTAAGTGTGCGCGATTTTGAGTCCAGGGAGCCTTTGTGTATATTTTGTGTTTTATAGGCTAGTGAGCTAGTTCTGTGATTATCAGGTCAGAGAGTCTAGATGTTAAAGTCTAGTGCACCTACTTTTGTATATGTCTCAACATTAATATAAAATACATCGTTGTGCACAGATCGACCATGATAAAAGCGTATGGGGGAATAAACTCCACTAGTTAGGGAAAGGGTGGGGGCTAAGAGTTAAGGAAAAGGGGATAAGCCATGGAGCTTAAGACAAAAAGGAATATTATATTAATATTTCTCAAAGTATAAAGTATGGATAATTATTTTATCCTAAGTTCTAAAGATGGGGATAAGTGGGCTAGAGTAGCTTCCACCATGAAAAGTGTCAAGTTGGGGACATGCATACATATTTTTTGGACTTAGTTCATTTCCCATCATTCTTTCCATCACTCCTCCCATAATTGAGGCATCCAGTTGATCATCCATGAGAATTCACACATTCATTGGGCTATCTTCCATACCTTCATTTCACTATACCGGAACCTGTATCCATAGCCATAATTGTTTGTGTAGCTAGTTAGCTTGGGAGTTGAACTAAAGAAGCGGGTTGTCAGGCCCATGGGATATTGAAGACGTGGGTTGTTCATCCCGTGGGAAATTGCTCTATGGGTGAGATAATTTATGTGAATTGATTTCCTGAAGGTGTTAAACTACAGCTATAGGGCTCTGAGACTTCCTATCTGACTTGTTGTCGAAGCCCAGAAAGGAAGTGGGGCAGCCGAAGGACTGTTGAACAAAGAAGGGGCACACTTCTTGGGGTGGGACAGACATGTGGGGAATGAGGGACTGTAGGTTGTTAGTTTGAGTGAGAAATTGTGACAAAGTATTTCTTGTTGTCTATGATCCATTAAACTGGTTAGGAATCCCTTTACTCAAGAAGAGTTTAGTCCCAACTCGGGGGTGACCCACTGCTGAGAGTGATGAGCAGTGTGCTCTAAGGCTGGGAGGTTCGTGGAAGGTTTGCACGTAGTTGGTGACATTCTTACCAAGATAGTGTCAAATGTGTGATAAATTTACATGTTGCATTATTGTTTATGTGTTTATTTTTGTGGGTTTATCGTATGTGTGGTTATAACTTTCTTTATAGTTATGGGTATTGCCTGTATATGATGCATGTATGT
>ML820646.1:119781-142005 GCA_009831015.1 Picea engelmannii
AGGACTACCCCCAAAGAGAGATATTGATTTCTCTATAAATTTAATGCCTGGAGAAGCTCCAGTGTTAAAGACTCCTTACATAATGTGTACACCAGAGTTGAAGGAGTTGAAAATGCATCTTGAATAAATTCTGAAGAAGCAGTGTATATGCCCAAGTGTGTCACCTTGGGGTGGCCCAATCTTGTTCGTGAAGAATAAATATGGGACATTAAGATTGTGCATTGATTTCAGACAGTTGAATAAAGTGACTATAAACAACAAATATCCTCTGCCAAGGATTGATGTTCTCTTTGATCAATTGAAGGATGCAAAGATATTTTCCAGGATAGATCTCAGGTCAGGATACCATTAGGTAATGATTAAAGAGGAAGATATCAGCAAGACCGCCTTTAGGACAAGGTATGGTCATTATGAGTTCACAGTGGTGCCATTTGGGTTGTCAAATGCACCATCTATTTTCATGTGCTTAATGAATGGTGTTTTCTGAGAATATTTAGACAAGTTTGTCATTGTCTTTTTGGATGACATCCTAATATACTCTAAATCAGAAGAAGATCATGAACATCATTTGAAGATGGTGTTGCAAGTATTAAGGGGGCATCAATTGTATGACAAATTGAGCAAGTGCTCATTTTATCATAAACAAATTCATTATTTGGGGCATATCATTTCAGAGGATGGGATAGCCGTGGATCCTGAGAAGATAGAATCCATTAGAGAATGGTGAGTGCCAAAGAATGTGATAGAGGTCAGATCATTCATGGGACTTGTAGGTTACTATAGGAGATTTATTGAAGGATTCTCAAATATTTCACATCGAAACACTTCCTTACGAAAGAAGGGTGTGAAGTTTCATTGGACATTGGATTGTGAAAATAGTTTCCAGCACTTGAAACAATTATTAACAATTGCTCCAATACTAAGGATTGCAAACCCAAATGAAGACTTCATTGTATACACAGGTGCATGTAAAGAAGGACTTGGTGGAGTCCTGAGTCAAAATGGGTTTGTTATATGTTATGAATCAAGGAAGTTGAAGGATCATGAAAGACACTATTCCACTCATGATTTGGAGTTGGCAGCCATGGTGCATGCCTTGAGGAAATGGAGACACTACCTCATGGGGAAATTTTTTAAGCTGAGGACAGACCATAATGGTCTGAAATATTTGTTTGATCAGTCAACTCTAAATGCTAGGCAAAGCAAATGATTAGAATTTCTAAGTGAATTTGACTTTGATATAAAGCATATCAAGGGGAAAGAGAACAAAGTGGTTGATGCACTCAACAGAAGAGTGCATGAATTTCATGCTACAACTATTAGCATGTACCAATAAGATTTGAAACCTAGAATTTTAGAGGATGCAAAATTAGATTTTTAATACAAGGAATTAGTGGAAAAATTACAGCAAGGCAATTTACAGCAGAAAATTGAAGAATACAAGCTAGATAATGATGAAATTCTAAAGTACAGGGGAAAAATTTATGTACCAAATTCTCAAGAATTCAAAATTTTGATATTGAGAGAAATGCATAATGTACCTTATGTTGGGCACCCAGGTTATCATAAAACTATTGTAGTTGTCAAGAGACAATATTATTGGCCAGGGATGAAGAAAGAAGTTGTTGATTTTATTTCCAAATGTTTGGAATGTCAAATGGTAAAAGTTAAGCATAGACAACCAGCTAGTTGCTACAACCATTACCCATTTCTGAGTGGAAATGGGAAGTTGTAACCATGGATTTCATCACCAAACTGCCTAGAACAAACAAGCAACATGATTCTATCGTGGTAGTGGTGGATAATCTTACTAAAGATGCCCATTTTATTCCAGTTAAGCTCACTCACAAGGAAACCAACATTGTTGATGTTTATATGAGAGAAATTGGTCGATTACATGGCATACCCAAGACAATTGTGTCTGACAAAGATCCAAAATTTACCTCAAAATTTTGGAAAGGATTATTTAATGTATTTGGAACAAGTTCGAATTTTAGTACAACTTATCATCCAGAATCAGATGCACAAACAGAGAGGGTGAATCAAGTGATTGAAGATATGTTGAGGATGTATGTGATTGATAAACCATCAAAATGAGAAGACTACATACACTTAGTAGAGTTTTATTATAACAATGGGTACCAAACATCTCTAAAGATGAGCCCATTTGAGGCACTTTATGGCAGAAGGTGCAACACACCAGTAAGATGGGATAACCCAACAGATAGAGTAGTGGTTGGGCTAGATTTTCTCAGGGAAATGGAGGAGAAAATGATAAAAATAAAGAAAAATTTAAAGGCTGCCCAAGTTAGGAAGAAAAGCTATGCTGATAAGGGAAGAACTCACAGGGAATTTAAAGTGGGAAACCATGTATTTTTGAAAGTTAAAGATAATAGAAGTTTCCTGAAGTTGGGAACTTGTTCAAAGTTGGCAGCTTGCTATTGTGGGCCATTTGAAATCCTAGAGAGGATTGGTCCAGTGGCTTATATGACTGCATTGCCTACATCTATGTCTGTTAAGAATGTATTTCATGTATCATTTCTCAAGAAATATATACATGATGCTAATCATTTTATTGATTGGAATGTGATCCAGGTGGAGCAACAAGGCGCTTTCCAGGTGCATCTGGTACACATTCTAGACTGGAAAATCAAACAGCTCAAGAATCGAGCCATAGGGCTTGTAAAGGTCCAATGGACCTGGTACTGTTCTGAGGACGCTAGTTGGGAGTGTGAGGATCCAATGCGGGAAGAATACCCACACCGTTTTGAGGATTTTTGAAATTTTGTTGTGTATGAGTACATAATGCACTAAGGACAGTGCATAAATAAGGGGAGGGGATTGTAATATCCCTAGGTCGAACCCAATTGTAATTTAAATGAAAATGTACTTAAGTTGGTGAGCTGCTTGATATCATTTTTGTGTGCACATTTAATGGCATAGTGCGTTCATGTACTGCGTAGTAAAATGAGGAAGTGTGCACATTCCAGGATACCATGGTCAACAACTTAAG
This sequence comes from Picea engelmannii, assembly GCA_009831015.1. Classification (NCBI taxonomy): domain Eukaryota; kingdom Viridiplantae; phylum Streptophyta; class Pinopsida; order Pinales; family Pinaceae; genus Picea; species Picea engelmannii. The sequence goes on from ML820646.1 coordinate 122,795, forward strand.
TGTGCGCGATTTTGAGGCGAGGGAGCCTTTGTCTATATGATGTGTTTTATAGGATGGTGAGCCAGTTTTGTGATTATTAGGCCGAAGAGCCTAGATGTTAAAGGCTAGTGTGCCTACTTTTGTATATGTCTCAACATTAATATAAAATACATCGATGCACGCAAACCGACCATGATAAAAGAGTATGGGGGACTAAACTCCACTAGTTAGGGAAAGGGTGGGGGAAAAAAGTTAAGGAAAAGTGGCTAAGCAATGGAGCTTAAGCCAAAAAGGAATATTATATTAATATTTATTAAAGTATAAAGTATGGATAATTATTTTATCCTAAGTTCTAAAGATGGGGACAAGTGGGACACAGTAGCTTCCAACATGACAAGTGTCAAGTTGGGGACATGCATACATATTGTTTAGACTTAGTTCATTTCCATCATTCTTTCGACCATTCCTCCCATCATTGAGGTATCTAGTCAATCATCCATGAGCATTCACAGACTCATTGAGCTATCTTTCATACCTTCATGTCATTGTACCAGAACCTGTATCCATAGCAATACTTGTTTGTGTAGCTGGTTAGCTTGGGAGCTGGACTGAAGAAGTGGGTTGTCAGGTCCATGGGATATTGAAGAGGTGGGTTGTTAAACCCATGAGAAATTCCTCTATGGGTGAGAGAATTGATGGGAATTGATTTCCTAAAGGTGTTAAACTGCAGCTACAGGGCTTTGAGACTTCTTCTCCAGCCTGTTGTTGAAGCCAGGAAAAGAAGTGGGGCAGTCGAAGGACTGTTGAGCAATGAAGGGGCACACTTCCTGGTGTGGGACAGGCATGTGGGGAATGAGGGACTGTAGGCTGTTAGTTTGAGTGAGCACCTATGGCAGAGTCTTTCCTGTTGCCTATGAGCCATTAGCCTGGTTAGGAATCCCTTTATCGAGGAGGATTTTAGTCCTAGATCGGGGGTGACCCACTATTGAGAGTGATGAACAGTGTGGTTTAAGGCTAGGAGGTTCATGGAAGGTCTGCACACAGTTGGTGATATTATTACCAAGATAAGTGTCAACTGTGAGATAAATTTACATGTTGCATTATTATTTACGTGTTTATTTTTGTGGGTTTATCTTATGTGTGGTTATAATTGTCTTTATAGTTATGGGTATTTCCTGTATATGTTGCATGTATGTGTTTACTGTTATTTCAATAAGAATCGATGCAATTACAAAATTCATTTGTCTGTTTACGTTTTATATATAAAGTTCCAGAATAGTTCTGTGTGTATATGTTTTAATTGCATGTAGTTCGAAACATTTATGTGGCATAGCTCAGTTGGATGATGGGTATGCTACATTATGTTCCACAGAGAGAACAAAAGATTTCTTTGGAGTAGCATGGCACAACATGGGTGGTCGGGGATGTTACAACATGTAGGAAGATCTAACACTTTGGAGGATTTCGCGGGAAAACAGAAGAAAAATCCTAAAGCCTGAACTCTCGAAGTGAATCTTGGTTGTCTAAATAAGAGGACATGTGGAGGCAAATATCTCACTTCAGAGATATGACACTCTAGAGAATTGTAAGAACTATTCATTGAAAAGGCCCGAAGCCCAAACTCCTGAAGTAATTTTGGATCATTGATAACTAATTGTGAAGAGTATGATGCACCCAATAGTAGTAGGAAGAAAAAGAAGGAAGATGTATAGGAAATACACAACACATCAGAAGAGACTGCATCATATCACCTAGTGGAGGAGGAGACGACGAAGCGGAAAAAGAAGAGAAAGAAGGGGAACAAGAAAAGAAGAAGTGGGGAGAAATAACACCACATAGGAACCCCCTTGAAGAGGCAGAGACATCCAATAAAAGAAAGGTTTCCCCAATGAAAACTACATCGTGGAAGAAGTCCAAAGCGAGTAAGCCAAAGCTCCAGACTGTACTCATGGTTGATGACTTTGACTTCATTATCGCATCTGTATCAGATGCCTTGGAAGATATTTTGTAGAGAATTGAAGCCAAACAAGAAACGATGTATGGAAGGATTGAAGTAGAGATGAGAGGAGTAAAGAAATCCCTTCACTCTAGTCGCACAGTGTCTGTTGCGCCCCCACCACCAGAAGAACTAGAGTTGGGAGATGAGCCTGCCCAACTCCGTAGAATAGTTGATGCGACTGAATCTCGCCTTCATCGCATGCAAGAAGAAAAAGAATAGGTCACGGTCGTCCAGAAGCAAGCACAAGAGGAAATCATAGAGCAACGTCGAGTTACAAAACAAGAGAAGAACATCCTCCAAATCAAGTTCGAAGAGGATAGAGCACAAATCCAACAGGAAAAAGAATAGTTGCTCATGGAGCAGGTTGGAGTTAAAGAAGAAGTCTGCATAGCACTTCTCTCTGTGACAGGCTTAGATAAAATGGAGGAAGACCTTATGGAGAGTCAAGTGGTGAAGCTTGCAGAAGCCATTCAATAGCTTCAACAGAGAATAGTAGGACTAGAGCTACAAACAGTGCCAAGCACTTCGTAGGAAGTGCGAGACCAGAGAGAAGCAACTTCCCAGAGCGCAGTTGAAAGGATAAAACCATTAGTCATGGAATTTAAATAGCTAGGCAATCGCAGTGCACAGACTTATGAGCATCTTACCAAGGAACCTGAACTGAAAACACTGGAGTCACAGTTCAAGGAAGAAAAATAGCAAGCAACAACAGTACAAGCACAGTTAAATCCCTTGTCAGTGGTTGAGTGAATGAAAATATCCCAAGAACAGTGCACGACTCAGAAATAGGTCCATGCCATACAAAGAAAAGTCATGGAAGTGACTCAGAAGATCTAGCCAGTCTAGGATGCAACTTGCCTACTTTTTGAGGAGATTGAAGGTCGAGGAACAAAGCTAGAACAAGTAGTCACTTTGGTAAAATAACACTTAGAGGGACCTGTGAATGAGGCAGTTATTCAAGAGTTCACTGAGAAGGAGGCCTTGTCTTAGCAGCAGGTTGAAGCAACTCAAGCCAAGCTCGAGGTGTTTGAGACAGAGTTACCCAGACCATAGTGACTCAGGATGAGTCACATGTGAGTTTTGTGGCCCTGTTGGCCCTTGACCTCTTTTGGGACTTCAACAGGCTGTTCGAATGCGGAGCACAAGTCAAAGTGGATATCGCGGTATCTTGACCCCTTTTTAGGACAATTTTGGGATTAGGGTTTATGTAATGGGTATGGGATGTCGGCCCATGGGTTTTCCCATGTTTGGGCCCATTTTGTAATGTATAAATAGATATCTAGGTGATGTAGGAAGAGGCCAATGTGCTAAGTGCGAATAGTTGTGGATTCATTATGCATACTATGTGTTATGGACATGCAGAGCTAAGTGCAAGTGATTGTAAAAGGCCAGTGTGTAGACTGTGTAAGAAGGCATTGTGCTGTGACCTAACTCGGGGAAGGAGGATCTAGCGAGGTGCATAGATCTCCTGTCCTATGAAGAGTAGGGTTTTGGGGCTCTTTTCTTGTAGAATATTGATAGAAGATAATAAAGAAGAGAAGAGTTGGTGGACATAGCCCCACACTGGGGTGAACCACATATATCCTGTGTTATGGTTGCTTTGAGCATTATGGTTTTATGTTAGTGATGTGATTTATGATTAGTGACGATATCTTTATGTATGATTCATCTGGTATAATATCTTAGTGCTTGGTAATGTGAATGAATGTTAGATATGATTTATCTCTCCATGCTGAGTGCTTGAATGTGTTATATCTTGTTGAATATTATGCTGCTCTATAATTAGGGTTTCGATCTGTGATGTTAATAAAGGTTAATTACTGATGAATGTTAACTACTAAGTGCTTTGTCAAGTTGTATAATCATAGATCTGTGTCCCAACTAGGTTGTAGAAATTTGATTCCTGCAACCACCCCTGCCTCTACCTCGGGTGAGACTTCATTTTCTTCACAGGTGTTGCTGAAAGTGTCGGTAGTTAGGGTTTTGTTGGTGCGCTATTGAAGCGTTGAACCTTGGGTCTACCCCTGTGACAACAGTCTTCCAGCTTATAAAAACTTCACTCCCCAACCTATAAACATAATTACAATTTAGCAGGGGCTCGACCTTGGGGTGTTATAGTTGGATTCCATGGCCTGAACATTCCCTTATATACTTTCATTCACTACGTGTTTCTTCCACAGATCTCGTCCACTCTGTTAACACAAACATCTACAGCGACAAAAGGAACTCAAATTAATTGTGAATATTTGAGCCGTAAGATCTGAGTGAGAGCAAGATCAGTTGTCAAATCAATAAAATATTAATTCACAACCATTAGATATCATTGAAGATAGATCGACGGTGGGGAGGCATTGTGAGGATCGGGAAGAAAATTAAAGTTTGTGCAATTCCATGTAGAACTTAGGATAAAATAATTATCCATACTTTATACTTAAATAAATATTAATATAATATTCCTTTTTGGCTTAAGCTCCATGGCTTAGCCCCTTTTCCTTAACTTTTTTCCCCCACCCTTTCCCTAACTAGTGGAGTTTAGTCCCCCATACTCTTTTATCGTGGTCGATTTGCGCGCATCGATGTATTTTATATTAATGTTGAGACATATACAAAAGTAGGCACACTAGCCTTTAACATCTAGGCTCTCTGGTCTAATAATCAAAAAATTGGCTCACCATCCTATAAAACACAACATATACACAAAGGCTCCCTGGCCTCAAAATCGCGCACACTTAAGTTGTTGACCATGGTATCCTGGAATGTGCACACTTCCTCATTTTACTGCGTAGTACATGCGCGCACTATGCCATGAAATGTGCATACAAAAATGATATCAAGCAGCTCACCAACTTAAGTACATTTTAATTTAAATTACAATTGGGTTCGGCCTAGGGATATTACAATCCCCTCCCATTATTTATGCACTATCCTTAGTGCATTATGTACTCATACACAACAAAATTTCAAAAATCCTCAAAACGGTGCGAGTATTCTGCCCGCATTGGATCCTCATAGTCCCAACTAGCGTCCTCAGGACAGTACCAGGTCCATTGGACCTTTACAAGCCCTATGGCTCGATTCTGGAGCTGCTTGATTTTCCGGTCCAGAATGTGTACTAGATGCACCTGGAAAGCGCCTTCTTGCTCCACCTGGATCACATTCCAATCAATAACATGATTAGCATCATGTATATATTTCTTGAGAAATGATACTTTCGTAACAAGACATTTACTTGCTTGGATGAGGAAGGGAGCCTAAGGAGAGTGCAAGGAATTCCCAGGGTAGTAACCATCAGAAAAATTTAAGCATTGCAGCTGAAGAGATGTTACAGAAAAGGATGTCAAATATTTGCAGCTCATATGGAAGAGACACCTAAATATATGGTGCCAAATTTGGAAGATCATGCATTCCTGGAAGAGTTTGAAGATGTTTTCAAGGAGGTACTAGGACTACCCCCAAAGAGAGATATTGATTTCTCTATACATTTAATGCCTGGAGTAGCTCCAGTGTCAAAGACTCCTTACATAATGAGTACATGAGAGTTGAAGGAGTTTAAAATGCATCTTGAATAAATTATGAAGAAGCAGTATATACGCCCAAGTGTGTCACCTTGGGGTGGCCCAATATTGTTCGTGAAGAATAAATATGGGACATTAAGATTGTGCATTGATTTCAGACAGTTGAATAAAGTGACTGTAAAGAACAAATATCCTCTTCCAAGGATTGATGATCTCTTTGATCAATTGAAGGATGCAAATATATTTTCCAGGATAGATCTCAGGCCAGGATACCATCAGGTAAGGATTAAAGAGGAAGATATCAGCAAGACCGCCTTTAGGACAAGGTATGGTCATTATGAGTTCACAGCGGTGCCATTTTGGTTGTCAAATGCAGCAGTTGTTTTCATGTTCTTAATGGATGGTGTTTTCTAAGAATATTTAGACAAGTTTTCCATTGTCTTTTTGGATGACATCCTAATATACTCTAAATCAGAAGAAGAGCATGAGTATCATTTGAGGATGGTGTTGCAAGTATTAAGGGGGCATCAATTGTATGACAAATTGAGAAAGTGCTCATTTTATCAGAAGCAAATTCATTATTTGGGGCATATCATTTCAGAGAATGGGATAGCAGTGGATCCTGAGAATATAGAAGCCATTAGAGAATGGTGAGCGCCAAAGAATGTGACAGAGGTCAGATCATTCATGGGCCTTGCATGCTACTATAGGATATTTATTGAAGGATTCTCAAATATTTCACACCCAAACACTTCCTTACAAAAGAAGGGTGTGAAGTTTCAGTGGACATTGGATTGTTTCCAACACTTGAAACAATTATTAACAATTGCTCCAACACTAAGGATTGTAAACCCAAATTAAGACTTCATTGTATGCATAGGTGCATGTAAAGAAGGACTTGGTGGAGTCCTCAGTCAAAATGGGTTTTTTATATGTTATGAATCAAGGAAGTTGAAGGATCATGAAAGAAAATATGCCACTCATGATTTGGAGTTGGAAGCCATCGTGCATGCCTTGAGGAAATTGAGACAATACCTCATGGGGAAAATGTTTAAGATGAGGACAGGCCATAATGGTCTGAAATATTTGTTTGATCAGCCAACTCTAAATGCTAGGAAAAGCAGATGATTAAAATTTCTAAGTGAATATGACTTTGATATAAAGCATATCAAGGGGAAAGAGARCAAAGTGGTTGATGCACTTAGTAGAAGAGTGCATGAATTTCATGCTACAACCATTAGCATGTACCAATAAGATTTGAAACCTGAAATTTTAGAGGYTGCAAAATTAGATGTTTAATACAAGAAATTGGTGGCAAAMTTACAACAAGGCAATTTACAGCAAAAAATTGAAGAATACAAGTTAGATAATGATGAAATTMTGAAGTACAGGGGAAAAATTTATGTACCAAATTCTTAGGAATTCAAAATTTTGATATTGAGAGAAATCTGTAATGTACCTTATGTTGGGCACCCAGGTTGTCATAAAACTATTGCAGTTGTCAAGAGACAATATTATTGGCCARGGATGAAGAAAGAAGTTGTTKATTTTATTTCCAAATGCTTGGAATGTCAAAAGGTAAAAGTTTAGCATAGACAACCAGCTAGTTTKCTACAACCATTACCCATTTCTGAGTGGAAATGAGAAGTTGTAACCATGGATTTCATCACCAAACAACCTAGAACAAACAAACAACATGATTTTGTAGTGGTAGTGGTGGATAATCTTACTAAAGCTACCCATTTTATTCCAGTTAAGCTCACTCACAAGGCAGCCAACATTGTTGATGTTTATATGAGAGAAATTGCTCGATTACATGGCATACCCAAGACAATTGTGTCTGACAGAGATCCAAAATTTACCTCAAAATTTTGGAAAGGATTATTTAATGTATTTGGAACAAATTCAAATTTTAGTACAGCTTATCATCCAAAATCAGATGGACAAACAGAGAGGGTGAATCAAGTGATTGAGGATATGTTGAGGATGTATGTGATAGATAAACCATCAAAATGAGAATACTACATACACTTGGTAGAGTTTTATTATAACAATGGGTACCAAACATCTCTAAAGATGAGCCCATTTGAGACACTTTATGGCAGAAAGTGCAACACACTTGTAAGCTGGGATAACCCAATAGATAGAGCAGTGGTTGGGCCAGATTTTCTCAGGGAAATGGAGGAGAAAATGATAAAAATAAAGAAAAATTTAAAGGTTGCATGAGTTAGGAAGAAAAGCTATGTTGATAAGGGAAGAACTCACAGGGAATTTAAAGTGGGAGACCATGTATTTTTGAAAATTAAAGCCAATATAAGTTTCCTGAAGTTTTGAACTTATTCAAAGTTGGCAGCTCGCTATTGTGGGTCATTTGAAATCCTAGAGAGGATTGGTCTAGCGGATTATATGATTGCATTGCCTACATCTATGTCTGTTCAGAATGTATTCCACGTATCATTTCTCAAAAAATATATACATGATGCTAATCATGTTATTGATTGGAATGTGATCCAGGTGGAGCAAGAAGGCACTTTCCAAGTGCATTTGGTACGCATTCTGGACCAGAAAATCAAACAGCTCTGGAATCGAGCCATAGGGCTTGTAAAGGTCCAATGGACCCGGTACTATCCATAGGACGCTACTTGGGAGTATGAGGATCCAATGCGGGCAGAACACTCACATCTTTTTGAGGATTTTTGAAATTTTGTTGTGTATGAGTACATAATGCACTATGAACAGTGCATAAATAATGGGAGGGGATTGTAATATCCCTAGGCTAAACCCAATTGTAATGTAAATGAAAATGTACTTAAGATGGTGAGATGCTTGATATCATTTTTGTATGAACATTTCATGGCATAGTGCACGCATGTACTGCACAATAAAATGAGGAAGTGTGCACATTCCAGGATATCGTGGTCAACAACTTAAGTGTGCACAATTTTGAGGCCAAGAATCCTTTGTGTATATGCTGTGTTTTATAGGCTGGTGAGCCAGTTTTGTGATTATTAGGCTAGAGATACTAGATGTTAAAGGTCAGTGCACCTACTTTTGTATATGTCTCAACATTAACATAAAATACATCAATGCTTGCAAACCGACCATGATAAAATAGTATGTGGGACTAAACTCCACTAGTTAGGGAAAGAGTGGGGGAAAAAAATTAAGAAAAAGGGGCTAAGCCATGGAGCTTAAGCCAAAAAGGAATATTATATTAATATTTCTTAAAGTATAAAGTATGGATAATTATTTTATCCTAAGTTATAAAGATGGGGACAAGTGGGCAAAAGTAGCTTCCAACATGACAAGTGTCAAGTTGGGGGACATGCATACATATTGTTTGGAATTAGTTCATTTCCGATCATTCTTTCCATCATTCCTTCCATCATTGAGGCATCCAGTCAATAATCCATGAGCATTCACACACTCATTGATCTATCTTTTGTACCTTCATGTCATTGTACCAGAACCTGTATCTGTAGCCATACTTGTTTGTGTAGTTGGTTAGCTTGGGAGCTAGACTGAAGAAGTGGGTTGTCAGGTCCGTGGGATATTGAAGAGGTGGGTTGTTCATCCCATGAGAAATTCCTCTATGGGTGAGATAATTGATGGGAATTTATTTCCTAAAGGTGTTAAACTGCAGCTACAGGGCTCTAAGACTTCTTCTCCAGCCTGTTGTTGAAGCCTGGAAAGGAAGTGGGGCAGTCGAAGGATTGTTGAGCAGAGAAGGGGCACACTTCCTGGTGTGGGACAAACATGTGGGGAATGAGAGACTGTAGGCTGTTAGTTTGAGTGAGCACCTGTGACAGAGTCTTTCCTGTTGTCTGTGATCCATTAACCTAGTTAGGAATCCCTTTACCCGGGAGGTGTTTAGTCCTAGCTTGGGGGTGACCCACTGCTGAGAGTGATGAATAATGTGGTCTAAGGCTGGGAGGTTCGTGGAAGGTTTTCACACAGTTGGTGATATTATTACCAAGATAAGTGCCAATTGTGTGATAAATTTACATGTTGCATTATTATTTACGTGTTTATTTTTGTGGGTTTATCCTATGTGTGGTTATAATTGTCTTTATAGTTATGGGTATTTCTTGTATATGCTACATGTATGTGTTTGTTGTTATTTCAATAAGAATTGATGCAATTACAAAATGCATTTGTCTGTTTACATTTTATATATAAAGTTCCAGAATAGTTCTGTGTGTATATGTTTTAATTGCATGTAGTTCGAAAAATTTATGTGGCATAGCTCAGTTGGATGATGGGTATGCTACATTATGTTCCACAAAGAGAACAAAAGAGTTCTCTGGAGTAGCATGGCAAAACATGGGTGTTCGGGGATGTTACAACATGTAGGAAGATCTAACACGTTGGAGGACTGTGCGGGAAAGCAAAAGAAAAATCCTGAAGCTTGAACTCTCGAAGTGAATCTCGGTCATATAAACAAGAGGACACGTGGAGGAAGATCTCTCACTTCGGAGATATGACACTCTGGAAGATTGTAAGAACTATTCATTAAAAAGGCCTGAAGCCCAAAATCCTGAAGTAATTGTGGACCATTGATCTCAAATCAGAAAGGACGATGGATCCTTGAAATAATTTCATTATTCGGCCATTCGACTATTCAGATAAATTGAGACCTTTAGCGTGTAAATGCCAGAAGCCCGAAGTCCTAAAGTAATGAGAGGCTGCCATGTCAACCGGAAGAAAATACTTCGAGAGATAGTCACGCATGCGTTCAAAATATCCCGAAGCTTGAAGTCCCGAAGTTGCGAGAGGCTACCACGTCAACCAGAAGAATGTAATTTGGGAGATATTATTGCTCAGCATTCAAAGCTCCAAGCACCAAAGTTGGGTTACCCAAATCACAGATTTCAGCAAATCGAAGACCACACTTCATTGTGGGGAAGGAACATGCTCGAAAAATAAAATTCTAGAGTGTTCCCACAATCTAAACCATAGAATAATGGAAGAGGTATGTGGCAGTTGGTGGTGAATTGTGGGGGTCGAAGCGATGTGGTTCCAAACCACCCTTGGCAACTTCCAAAATCACGTTCTTATATAGGGCCCAATTTGAGAGCAACGTGTGGAAACAACATAGGCATTAGGCCTCGTCCTAATCCCAAGGAGAAATCAGTTAATGAAAGAAGGATCATTGGTTGAACCATCGAATGCCCCGTTAATGGAAGCATGGAGGGTCTGGCCGGTGAGACAAAAGTTGTCAGCCCGATGTACCATAGAGGGAAGTTTTTCCTACAGGCCCATACTGAACAAATTTTCCTTCTGACAGAAGGAATAAGACAAACAAGAGAAGACACATGACACTGGAAAGTCATAGGATAGGAAGGTTAGATCACACTCCTAGTAGTGGTGGACTGTTTTGATTATAAATACATCAGATGAATGATAAGACAAGGAGGAGGTGGGTTCAGCCCAAGACTAGAGGAGGTTTTGAGAAATATTTATGACTGTATATTTTAGTTTGTAAGTCAGAGGGAGATGTAGCTATAAATTATATGTTATTGAAGATTCATATAAGCGGTTTCATCAGATTTTTCTTCTATGTTCTCTTTTCTATTCTTCATCTTGTTTGAATGCATTGTTGATTTTAAGGATTAAAATTTTCCTTTGATTGATAGATTCCTGATACGGTAGAGGATCTATTGTAATCTTTCCTATTTATCATTGTTTGTTGTTCATACACATCTAAATTTGCTTTGCAGAGACGATCTATTATTAGTGAATATTCGTCTTTATGTTATTCTCTTATTCTTATTTTCATCATTATACAAATATTTTGTCTGATAGGGAGCTTAAGTGCCTTCAATGAGAAGATTGTTTATGAATCCATAGCCCAATGGTCTATTGCTGATCTTCAGTGATATTTTTTGTCTTTTCCTTTCTTTATAGTCTTGTTGATCCACCTACTCAAACCAAAGCTTAAGTTAAACTTTTTGATGGGTACTAGGCTTATCCTCTTGCAATCTGAGGGTGATTCTTAGTAATAACATTAATGGTGTCGTTTTCGGGGATGAAAGTGAATATATCTTCCCTGGGAGAATGATATAGATCCATATCTTGATGGTAGACAAGAGAGGGACATAGAAAATTGACTGTAATCATATACCTGGCGACTCCACAATCAAAGACTCCAATGGGGAGGATCCTGTTGACAAAAATGTGACCATACGAAAGGGTATGACCAAGTATCATCTTATGAGCTTTGTCCATGAACTCTTGATTTTCTTTATCAGCCCATTTCTTTCTTTCCCTTTACATATCAAGAGGATTGTCCTCTGGTTTTTTTATTCACATGATCATCATCCTTCCTTTATATATCCATCCTTGGAAGAAGAAGACATGCCTTTTGCCTATGTTGTAGATGTTGATCTTGTATATTCACCTCATCCTGTTCATAAGGATGAGATTTGTATTAAAATCCCTCTTGAATTTGATCACCCCAGTAACCTTGAGGAGGTTGGAACTGATTTAGGGCCTTCTCTTATCTCATCACCTTCTGTTGTTACTATTGAACCTTGCCATCACCTTCTTAAACCTCATATCCAACCCACTAGTTTTCAAACTAGAATAAAAAAAATATGTTTAAAACTTTAAGGCTACCATATCACCTTCATCCTTATCCTTTTGATTTCAGTGAGTATCTTCCTCGGTTCCCTGGAGAATATCATGTTACAACTGAGAGGCATTTGGAGGCCTTTGATAACTTTGTTGATCAGTTTGAGATACTTCATGACAATGTTATGATGAGGTTGTTATCCAAATTTTTTTTAGGGATGTTGTTGTGTGGTTTAAGGGTTTGAGAGATGATTCCATTGGTTCTTGGATAGAGTTGTGAAATGCCTTTTTAAAGTGTTGGGGTGAGAACAAGTCTCTTGATCAATACTTGGCTAGTTTTTATGCTTTGAGGAGAGGGGAAGAGGAGGTCTTGGCTATATTCAACAAGAGGTTTTATAGTGTTTATCATAACATGCCAGTGGAAGTTCGACTCTTTGAGAATGCTGCCATGGTGTACTATGTAATGGATCAACATTCAGAGCTTGTTCTTCTCTTGAGAGAAAGGAAATTTTCATCCTTAAAATGATTGTTTGAGGATGTTGAAGAAGTAGAGGAGAACATTTGTGCTAGCAAGAAGATTTGAGATCGAGTATATTTTGAAAATATGCATGCACAAGATGAGCAACAATAAGATTGTCAATATATTTCAAATTTCTAGCAAAAAGATAGTGAGTATGAATCAGATATGGAACAACAACAAGTTTGTAAGCATGTTTTACATTTGGAACTAGATCCTTCAGTATACTCAGATTTTCCTATAGAGAGGGATGCATGTCATGTTTATGATTAGTTTCTAAAATATTTTGATCATGAGGTAACAGATGATTCTATAGATAATCATATTCTCTTAGTTGACCATTATCAGTATCATTTAAATTCTGTTGTGAAATTATCTTATGATCAGTATTTTAAAGAAGAAGTCTCTCCTGGTGACAAAGATTTGCTTATGAAAAAGAAAGAAGGTTATCGGTTTTCAAGAAAAGAGGCATTCATGGATGAGCAGTTTTTTCCTGAGGATTAGCAGGCTTCTGATCTTGGTTACAAAGATTCATTTGCAGCCTTGTTGGAGTCAAGTTTTTCAGATTTTTTGAAAATTTCAGATTTCATTTCACCAACATTCACGGGTGAGTGTGGTTTTCTGTAGGATTCTCTATAACTGTTAGTATATTTTTGTTTTTATCTATTGGTCAATGATAGAGACAAGATCATCTCAATCTTGAAATTACTTGAATGGCTACTATGGAAATCTGCTTTTACTTGACGAAATTGTATACTTGGTTAGAGGTAGGGTAATGTAGGAAATAAGTTCGCTTCCCTATCATTTGCTTTCTTTCAAGTTTGAAGTAGGTAATAAGGTCTCTTCCCAAGCCTTTATTTCCTTAGTTTGTAGAAGGTCCTTCAATTTTCTTGAATAAATGGAAATTGTTAGCATTGTTTGGAGGTTGGTTACACAGGTGACTCCATAGTCCAATGGATAAGGTGACTGGAACTGCAAAGGTTCTTGGAAGCCTCAAAGGGAGGCCCCCATCCTAGTTGGATACTGATGTTAGCACAAACATCTACATCGACAAAATTAACTCAAAGGTGCTATGAATATTTGAGTTGTAAGATCTGAGCGAGAGAATGATCAATGTCAGATCAAGCAAAGATTAAGTCACAACCATCATTACTCATTAGAGAGAGATCGATGGTGGGGAGGAATTGCAGGGATCGGGAAGAAAATTAAAGTTTGTGCAAGTTGTGAGCCTGCAATCGCTCAAGATCATTGATCTTCAAGAAAGGGACATGTGTCAGGTGATCTCGTATTCCAAGAGGAAGCAAGTAGAAGCTGAGTGAGCAAAGGAATATTGAAGGCCTGAAGCTCAGAGTTCATATGGACCATCCATATCAAGAGGCCACGTGCAGGAAGATCTAACACTTCAAAAATAAGGCACTTCAGAGGATTGCACTAGCAAGTAGAAGAAAACTCCTGAAGCCCGAACTCCCGAAGTGAATCTCAGTTGTCCTAAAAAAGAGGAAACGTGGAGGTAGATCTCTCACTTTGGAGATACGACACTCTGGAGGATTGTAAGAACTATGCATTGAAAATGCCTAAAGCCTAAACTCCTGAAGAAATTGTGGACCGTTGATCTCAAATCAACGAGGACTGTGGATCTTTGAAATAATTTCGTTATTCAACCATTCAGAGAAATTGAGACCTTTAGTGTCTAAACGCCCGAATCCCAAAGTTCTGAAGTAACAAGAGGATGCCACATCAACCGGAAGAAAGTACTTCGGGAGATAGTCATGCCTGTGTTCAAAAGCTCCCAAAGATCGAAGTCCTGAAGTAGCGAGAGGCTACCACGTCAACCAGAAGAAAGTACTTCGGGAGATATTCTTGTTTATCATTCAAAGCTCCAAGCACAAATTTGGGTTACCCAGATCACAAATTGCAGTATATTGATGGCCACACTTCATTGCAGGGATAGAACATGCTTGACCGATAAAATTCTAGAGCGGTCCCGCAATCGAAACCATGGTATAGAGGAAGAGGTATGTGGAATTTGGTGATGAATTGCGAAGGTCGAAGCGGTGTGGATCCAAAACTCCCTTGGAAACTTCTGTAATCACATTCTTATATAGGGCCCAATCCAAGAGAAGCACGTGGCAACAACCTAAGCATTAGGCCTCATCCTGATCCCAAGGAGAAATCAGTTAATGAAATAAGGACCGGTGGTTGAACCATCAACTACCCCCTTAATGGAAGCATGGAGGGTCTAGCCAGTGAGACATAAGTTATCAACTTGAAGTACCATAGAGGGTAGTTTTTCTTTCAGGCCCATACTTATCAGAGTTTCCTTCTGACAGAAGGAACAGGATAGACAAGAGAAGACACACGGCACTGGAAAGTCCTAGGATAGGAAGGTTAGCTTGCACTCCTAGAAGTGTTGGACTGTTTTGATTATAAATACATCAGATGAATGATAAGACAAAGAGGAGGGGGGTTTGACCCAAGACCAGAGGAGGTTTTGAGAAATATTTATGAATGTATATTTCATTTTGTAAGTCAGAGGGGCATGTAGCTATAAATTGCATGTTATTGAAGATTCATATAAGTTGTTTCATCAGATTTGTCTTCTATGTTCTCTGTTCTATTCTTCATCTTGTTTGAACGCATTGTTGATTTTAAGGATTAAAATTTTCCTTTGATTGATAGATTCTTGATGAGGTAGAGGATATGCTATAATATTTCCTATATATCATTATTTATTGTTCAAACACATCTAAATTCTATTTCCAGAGAGGATTTCTTCTTAGAAAATATTTTTCTTTATGTTATTCTCTTATTCTTCTTTTCATCATTATACAAATCTTTTGTCTGATAAGGATCTTAAATTCCGTCAATGAGAAAACCTTTTATGACTCCATAGCCCAATGGTCTATCACTGATCTACAGTGATATATGTTGTCTTTTCCTTTATTTAAATTCTTGTTGATCCACCTACTCAAACCAAATATTATCTTAAACTTTTTGATGGGTATTGGGCTTATCCTCTTGCAATCTAAGGGTGATTCTAAGTGCTAACATTAATGGTGCCATTTTCGGGGATGGAAGTGAAGATATATTCCCTGGGAGAATGATATAGATCCAACTCTTGATGGTAGACAAGAGAGGGACACAAAATATTGACTGTAATCATCTACCTGGCGACTCCACAATCAAAGACTCCACTGGGGAGGATCCTCTTGACAAAAACATGACCATACGAAAGGGGATGACTAGGTATGAGCTTATGAGATTTCTCCATGAACTCTTGTTTTTATTTATCAGCTCATTTCTCTCTTTCCCTTTACATATCAAGAGGATTTTCCTCTTCTTTGTTTACTTAGATGATCATTATCCTTCCTGTATATATACATCCTTGGAAGAAGAATACTTTCCTTCTTCCTATGTTGTAGATATTGATATTGTATCTTCACCTTATCCTATTCATAAGGATGAGCTTTGCATTGAAATCCCTCTTGAATTGGATCACCCTAGTAACCTTGAGGAGGTTGGAACTGATTCACGGTCTTCTCTTATCTCATCACCTTATGCTGTTACTGTTGAACCTTGCCATCATCTTGTTAAACCTCATATCCAACCCACTAGTTTTCAAACTAGAATTGGAGACAAGATGTTTAAACCTTTAAGGATGACATATCACTTTCATCCTTATCCTCTTGATTTCCTTGAGTATCTTCCTTGGTTCTCTGGAGAAGATCATGTTACAGATGAGAGGCATTTGGAGGCCTTTGAGAACTTTTTTGATTAGTTTGAGATAGTTCATGACGATGTTACAATGAGGTTGTTCTCCAAATATTTGTTCAGGGATGCTGCTATGTGGTTTAAGGGTTTGAGAGCTGATTCCACTGGTTCTTGGATCGATTTGTGCAATGCATTTTTAAAGTGTTGGGGTGAGAACAAGTCTCTTGATCAGTACTTGGATAATTTTTATTCTTTGAGGAGAGGGGAAGAGGATGTTGTACAACTGAGAGGGGGGGGGTAAATCAGTTGTACCTGATCTTAAACAATTATGCTTCTTTTAAACTCTTTGCTGAAACACGAAATGATGATCACAATAATGCAGGGAAATAAACAATGGCACATTCAGCATCAATCACATATATGAGAAATACAGAGATAGATATTTCCCGAGGAAACCCATACAGGGTAAAAACCTCTTTAGCTTTATATGATAAGTAATAGTTACATTCTTTACATTATCATACATATGAGCACCAACTCATAATGAAGCTACAACCTCTGTTTTGCATGCTACAACTTGCTAAGAGCACCAACTCTCTGTTTTCTCTAGCACCAACTAGAAGGAAGCACCAACTCCCTCGTTTCTCTAGCACCAACTAGAAGGAAGCACCAACTCCCTGTGTTTCTCTAGCACCAACTAGAAGGAATCACCAACTCCCTGTGTTCAAGCACCCACTTGAACCTCTGAGGACAACAGTCCTCCCTAGCACGACCCAACCACCCTGAAATATAAATCTTTTCTTCTAAAACTTATTACAGTGATATAATGTTCAACAATGGATTACCCAACTTATCACTATTCTGCTGCATCTTGTTGCTTTGTCTGCCTCATTGCCTTCCTGCACACATGACTTGCGCTATCTATTCTTCTGCTTTTTATGCTCTTTGCACCATGTCCATTCACTGCATAGATCCTCTTCTCTGCAATTCAGCTGCTGCACTCTCCTCCTTCTTCATACAAGAATCACCTTCAACAAAAACAACCATTGCAAACTCTAACAACGACACCCCACCATCTCTTCTCTGTACCATGTATTTGTAGCTTCTGTGCACCTTGTGCATGTAGTGTTCGCAATGCTTTTGCATGCTGACTCTGCACCGTTATCCTCCACCTCTTGACTTCTCTGTCTAATTATCATCGTGACTCTTCAGCTTCTCTAGTGGTTCACCCCACGTGTCCAGCATCACTGTATGTTATACTGAGATTCCTCAGTCTCTCTGGCAGTTTAAGACTCTTCGTCTTCTCTGAGACAGTCGAACTCTTGATATTCATCAACCCTGATCGACAGTTCATTATCTTGGTGAATCAACGGTCCTGATCTCATTGTGATCTCGCATCTCGTTGTTCCTTCATTGGAGATTTTAGTTACTCCAAGTCGTGATAGGCAAGACTCCGAGATGGAGCTCAAATCAACGGTCCACATCTTTTGATGTATTGACGGTCAGGATCATTTCGTGATCTCGCATCTCACTGATCCTAAGATGGAGATTTTCGTCACTCCAAGTTGTGAAAGGAGAAACTCCGAGATGGAGTTTTATGGTGCTCTGATATTTCTCCACGCGTCCTCTTGATCCAACGGTCCTTGATTAAATCGCGATCTCACATCTCGCTATTCCTTTGACTTTCTAGTCAGCGAGATGACAATCTTTGGCCACGTGTCCTCTTGGTCCAACAGACAATGATTAAATCATGATCTCGCATCTCATTGTTCCTTTGACTTTCCAGTTAGTGAGATGACGATATCTTTCCATGTGTGATCCCACGCACAGATCCAACCGTCCTCCTATGATCTGGATCCGATGGCTGTCCTTCTCTCGCTACCTCGCAACCTCGCAACTTGGAGTACCCAATGTTTGGACTCTCAACCTGCGAACTCTCGAGTTTGCGAGATCTCTCGATCCCTCGCCACCTGTCCCCCCAGATGGATGGCTATAAATCTCTTGCCACTTAGCCACCTCGCGTCCTCGTGCCTCGCAACTTTGAACACCCAATACTTGGGTCTTTATCCTGCGAACCCCCGAGTTCGCGAGATCTCTCCGATCTATGCCACGCGTCCTTCCCAGATGGATGGTCCTGATCTTCTTGCCACTTCGTCGCCTTACGTCCTTGTGCCTCGTGACTTTTAACACCAAATCCTCAGCTCTTCCACTCACGAGCTTCCAAGTTCACTCAGATCTAATGCCTGAGATCTATCCTTCTCTTCAATGCATGCTCTTCTTGTTTTTATTCAGATCTGACGACCCTCATGCTGTCGAGAATTTTGGATGGGATCCAACGATCAATGATGCTTCCCCTCCAAGTTTACACATCCTTCTTACTTGGAAGAATTTCGACTCTGCAATAATTCCTCCTGAGCCTACATTGTTCCTGTTTGTCCATCGATGCACATTCTGATCCTGCCATATTCACTCTTGTACTTGCCATCAATGACAAGCATACGCTATATGTTAAACATTTGCCAACAATCTCCCCTTTTGGCATTGATGGCAACTAAGGCACCTGAATTCTTTTCTCCCCCTTTGAAATTAATGTCAAATAAGAGACATGCTCCCCCTGAGCTATTGTAGTAAATTTAGGAGGCATTAGATAATCAAACAATACAAATCTCCCCCTAACAAGATGGACTCTTTTAGGTATGAAACGAAATGACACCCATCTTCTGCCTGAGATATTCAAATGGTGTCTTGGCGAGGGGCTTAGTAAAGATGTCTGCAATTTGTTCTATTGTGGGAATGTAATGGACCTGAACAATCTGATTGGTGACCTGCTCTCTCAGAAAATGATATTTTATGGGAATATGTTTTGTATTGGAGTGGAGGACAGGATTTTTAGACACACTAATGGCACTTGTGTTAT
>ML820646.1:142105-153815 GCA_009831015.1 Picea engelmannii
CAAGCCCACTCAAGATAGCATTCATAGCCTTAGCATTGAAGCTAAATTCTAGTTTGTCATCCTTATTAGCTAGCACAATTGGCTTTACATAACCAGTCTCTACCACATCCCAGACATCTGCACCTAAAGCCATTATGTAGGTTTTCATTCTAACTTTCCAGAAGGTAAAGTTTGTTCCATTGAACAGAGGGGCCTTATTGGTTGAATTTATTTCATGGCTTGACATGTTTAATAGGGTAAAAACCTCTTTATCTTTATATGATAAGTAATAGTTACATTCTTTACATTATCATACATATGAGCACCAACTCATAATGAGGCTACAACCTCTATTTTGCAAGCTGCAACTTGCTGAGAGCACCAACTCTCTATTTTTTGTAGCACCAACTAGAAGGAAGCACCAACTCCCTGTGTTCAAGCACCCACTTGAACCTTTGAGGAAAAAAGTCCTCCCTAGCACCACCCAACCACCCTGAAATATAAATCTTTGCTTCTGAAACTTATTACAGTGATATAATTTTCAACAATGGCTTACTCGACTTATCACTGTTCTGCTGCATCTCGTTGCTCTGTCTGCCTCATTGCCTTCCTGCACACATGACTTGCGCTATCTATTCTTCTTCTTTTTATGCTCTGTGTGCCATGTCCATTCACTGCACAGATCCTCTTCTGTGCAATTCAGCTGCTGCACTCTCCTCCTTCTTCATACAAGAATCACCTTCAACAACAACAACCACTGCAAACTCTAACAACGACACCCCACCATCTCTTCTCTGTACCGTGTATTTGTAGCTTCTATGCACCTTGTGCATGCAATGTTTGCAATGCTTCTTCATGCTGACTCTGCACCGTTATCCTCCACCTCTTGAGTGCTCTGTCTGATTATCATCGTGACTCTTCAGCTTCTCTGGTGGTTCGCCCTGTGTGTCCAGCATCACTGTATGTTATACTGAGATTCCTCAGTCCCTCTGGCAGTTTAAGACTCTTCATCTTCTCTGAGACAATCAAACTCTTGATCTTCATCGACCCTGATCAACGGTTCATGATCTTGGTGAATTAGCGGTTCTAATCTCATCGTGATCTCACATCTCGTCGTTCCTTCGTTGGAGATTTTTGTTACTCCAAGTCGCGATAGGCGAGACTCCGAGATGGAGATCAAATCAACGATCCACATCTTTTGATGTATTGACGGTCAGGATCATTTTGTGATCTCGCATCTCGCTGATCCTAAGATGGAGATTTTTGTCACTCCAAGTCGTGAAAGGTGAAACTCCGAGATGGAGTTTTATGGTGCTCTGATATTTCGCCATGCATCCTCTTGATCCAATGGTCCTTGATTAAATCGTGATCTCGCATCTCGCTGTTCCTTTGACTTTCCAGTCAGCGAGATGACGATCTTTCACCACGTGTCCTCTTGATCCAATGGACCACGATTAAATCATGATTTCACATCTCACTATTCCTTTGACTTTCCAGTCAGTGAGATGACGATCTCTTTCCACGTGTGATCCCCTGCGCAGATCCAACGGTCATCCTGTGATCCAGATCTGATGGCTGTCCTTCTTGGAGTACCCAATGTTTGGACTCTCAACCTGCGAACTCCCGAGTTCATGAGATCTCTCGATCTCTCTCCACCTGTTCCCCCATATGGATGGCTATAAATCTCTCGCCACTTCGCCGCCTCGCGTCCTCACGCCTCACGACTTTGAACACCCAATACTTGGGCCTTTATCCTGCAAACCCCCAATTCGAAATATCTCTCTGATCTCTGCCACATTTCCTTCCCAGATGGACGGTCCTAATCTTCTCGCCACTTCGCCGCCTCGTGTCCTCATGCCTCATGACTTTTAACACCAAATCCTTGGCTCTTCCACTCACAAGCTTCCGAGTTCACTCAGATCTAACGCCTGATATCTATCCTTCTCTTCAGCGCATGCTCTTCTTGTTTTTATTCAGATCTGACGGCCCTCATGCTGTCGGGAATTTCATATGGGATCCAACAATCAGCGACGCTTCCCCTCCAAGTTTACACATCCTTATTACTTGGAAGAATTTCGACTCTGCACTAATTCCTCCTGAGCCTACATTGTTCCTGTTTGTCCATCGATGCACATTCTGATCCTGCCATCTTCACTGTTGTACTTGCCATCAATGACAAGCATACGCTATCTGTTAAACATTTTCCAATAGAGGAAGCCCTGGATGTCTTCAACATGAGGTTTTATAGTGTTTATCATAATAATTCAGTGGAATTCCAACCTTCCGAGACTGTTGCCATGGTGTACTATGTAATGGCTCAGCATTCAGAGCTTGTTCTTCTCTTGAGAGAAAGGAAATATTCATTCTTAAAATGATTATTTGAGGATGTTGAAGAAGTCGAGGAGAACATCTACGCTAGTTATAAGATTCGAGATCGAGTATATTTTGAAAATATGCATGCACAAGATGAGCAACAAGAATATTGTCAGTATATTTCAAATTTGTAGCAAAAATATAGTGATTATGAATCAGATCTGGAACAACATCAAGGTTGTAAGCATGTTTTACATTTGGAACTAGATCCTTCAGTATGCTCAGAGTTTCCTATTTATACGGATGCATGTCATGTTTATGATCAGTTTCTGAAATATTTTTAGCATGAGGTAACAAATGATCAGATAGATAATCACATGTTCCTAGTTGAGAATTATCAATATGATTTAAATTCTGTTGTGCAATTATCTTGTGATCATTATTTTAAATAAGAAATTGTCTCTCCCGATGACCAAGATCTTCTTAGGAAAAATAAAGAAGGTTATCAGTTTTCAAGCATAGAGGCATCCATCAATGAGCAGTTGTTTCCTAAGGATCAGTAGGTTTCTAATCTTGGTTTCAAAGATTCATTTGTAACCTTGTTGGAGTCAAGTTTTTCATATTTTCTGAAAATTTCAGATTTCACTTCACCAACATTCACAGGTGAGTATGGTTTTCTGAATGATTCTCTATCACTGTTAGTATATTTTTTTCTTTATCTTTTGATCAATGATATATACAATATCATCTCAGTCTTGAAATTACTTGAATAGCTATTGTGGAAATCTGCTTTTACTTGACCAAATTATATACTTGTTTGGAGGTAGTGTAATGTAGGAAATAAGATCACTTCTTGAGAATTTACTTTATTTCAAGTTTGCAGCAGGTAATAATATATCTTCCTTATCCTTTATTTCCTTAGTTTGTAGTGGGTCCTTCAGTTTTCTTGAATAAATAGAAATTGTTAGAAGTGTTTAGAGGTTGGTTACACAGGTGACTCCATGGCCCAACGGATAAGGCAATTGGATCTGTTAAGGTTCTTGGAAGCCTCACATAGACACTCCCATCCCATTTGGAGCCTAATGTTAGCACAAACATCTTCAACGAAAAAAGTAACTCAAAGGTGTTGTGAATATATGAGCTATAATATCTGAGCGTAGAGAAAGATCAACCATCAGATCAAGCAAAGACTAAGTCACGACCATCAAATCTATTGGAGATAGATTGACAGTGGAGAGGCATTATGGGGATCAGGAAGAAAATTAAATTTTATGCAAGTTGTGATCCCACAATCGCTCAGGATCGTTGATCTTCAAGCAAGGGGCACATGTCCAGAGATCTTGTACTCTAGGAGGAAGCAAGAAGAAGCTAAGTGAGTAAAGAAATCTCAAAGGCCCAAAGCCCAGAGTTCATATGGACCGTCCATATCAAGAGGCCCCATGCAGGAAGATATGAAACTTAGAAAATACGACACTTCGAAGGATTGCACGAGAAAGAAGAAGAAAACTCCTGAAACCCGAACTCCTGAAGTGAATCTTGGTCTTCCAAAAGAGGAGCACACGTGGAGGTAGATCTATCACTTCGGAGATACGACACTTTGGAGGATTGTAAAAAGTATGCATTGAAAAGGCCCGAAGCCCAAACTCTTGAAGTAATTGTGGACTGTTGATCTCAAATCAATGAGGACCATGCATCTTTGAAATAATTCTCTTATTCAGTCATTCGACCATTCAGATAAATTGAGACCTTCATCATCTTAATGCCTGAAACTCGAAGTCCCAAAGTAACGAGATTCTTCCACGTCAACCGAAAGAAAGTACTTCATAATATAGTCATTCCTGCGTTCAAAATCTCCCGAAGCCCAAAGTCCTGAAGTAGCGAGAGGTTGCCACCTCAACTAGAAGAGAGTACTTAGGGATATATTCTTGCTTAGCATTTGAAGCTCCAAGTGCCAAATTTGGGTTACCCAGATCACATATTGCAGTCGATCGATGGCCACACTTCATTGCGGGGATGGAACATGATCGAACGATAAAATTCTAGAGTAGTCCCGCAATTGAAACCATGGTATAGTGAAAGAAGTACGTGGAAGTTGGTGGTGAATTGCGAGGGTCGAAGCAGTGTCAATCCAAACCACCCTTGCAAAATTCTGCAATCATGTGCTTATATAGGGCCCAATCCAAGAGCAATGCCTGGCAACAACCTAGGTGTTAGGCCTCGTCCCGATCCTAAGGAGAAATCAGTTAATGAAAGAAGGAACGGTGTTTGAACCATCGAATACCCCCTTAATGGAAGCATGGAGGGTTTGGCCGGTGAGACTGAAGTTGTCAGCCTGAATTACCACATAGGGAAGTTTTTCCTGCAGGCCCATACTGATCAAAGTTTCCTTCTAACAGAAGGAACATAATAGACAAGAGAAGACATACAGAATTGGAAAGCCATAGGATAGGAAGTTTATCTCACACTCATAGCAGTGGTGGATTTTTTTTATTATAAATACAACAGACGAATGATAAGACAAGGAGGAGGGGGGTTTGAACCAAGACTGGAGGAGGTTTTGAGAAATATTTATGACTGTATATTTCAGTTTGTAAGTTGGAGGGGAATGTAGATTAAAATTATATGTTATTGAAGATTCATATAAGTTGTTTCATTATATTTGTCTTCTATGTTCTCTGTTCTATTCTTCATCTTGTTTGAACACATTGCTGATTTTAAGGATTAAAATTTTCATTTGATTGATAGATTCTTGATGTAGTAGAGGATCTTTTGTAAGCTTGCCTATTTATCATTTTTTTTTGTTCAGACACATCTAAATTCTCTTTGCAAAGAGGATCTATGCTTAGCAAATATTCGTCTTTATTTTTTTCTCTTATTCTTCTTTTCATCATTGTACAAATATTTTGTCTGGTAGGGAGCTTAAATTCCTTCAATGAGAAAATTGTTTATGACTCCATAGCCCAATGGTCTATCATTTATCTGCAGTGATATCTTTTGTATTTTCCTTTATTTAAAGTATTATTGATCCATGTACTCAAACCAAATATTATCTTAAAAACATTTATGGGTACTTCCTTCTCAAAATAGGTGTATGCCCAACACTTTGTGTGACCTTGGAAATCAGAAAAATATATTGTTCGAATAAACCTCCATCTCCCTATCAAAAATCAATCTTTAGGAGAGGCCAATACCTCTTAGTTTGCTCATTCATGCAACTAAATCAACCATTTTAAGAGAGGTCAATACCTCTTAGTTTTCTTATTGAAACATAGTCTAAAATGTTTGTAAGGGCCCACACATGCCCATATGTGCACAATATTAGGACAGTTTCAATTTTCTAAAGAAAACAACCTAGGAATTTTAAGGATTATGTAAGGGCCCATCCATCCCTACATTCCTACAATATAGGATAGTTTCAAAGATTTATTAGATTATACAACATTCTAGGGGGATTAAAATCTCAAGAGTAAGGAATCACATGTACACCATGCTAGTAACCTAGGGATTTTACAATTTTTGCAAGGATTGTTTGTGAAACTTAGTAAGTTAGAAGCAAGAAAGATTTGAAAAGGACCAAGTGATGTACACATGTTAAAAAATTTCTCACTAACTTATTAAAAAACATTACACACTTTCACTTCTTGCACATAACATCACCACAAATTCAAAAGGTAGTTTACTAGAGACTTGAAACCGTAGCATTCTCTTCTCACCATGCCCATAAGTGACCTTGGAGGATCATAAGGGATTCATTTGTTTAGTGACAATATTTTGGTCATGGAACTTTTAAACAATGAATATGGCCCATGACCCCAACTTCACAACCTACTTTCACATCACAAAACAAATCATAAAAAACACATTTTCTAAGCTACACAAGAGGAACACCAAAATAAAATTGTAGTCTAAGTTATGATTTTTGGGATAGGTATCCAAATAACTCCCCATTATCGTTTCTTTGAAAATTAGAAAGTTGTGAAATAGGGTACCAAAATCCTCCCAATCAAGAATTCCTACACCATAAGGAAGGGAGACACCTATGAAGGGTCGAAGGCTGAGGTCCATTTGTTATGCATGCCTCCTTGGGTCTCCCAACCCTTGGAAAAAATCCAGCATGTGACCGATTTGTAAGGCCAAAAATATAATGTTTTTTCTTGATCGAGGTGACTTAGTGGCCAATTATAGGTTTTATCTACCCAAGGTGGTGGTTATGGGCTGAAATCGCACCTCAATCAGATTTTGAGTGACTTTTGGGAAATATCACTAGTACTTATGGGATATTCCCCCTTCACACCTCATTATGACTCCATAGCCCAATGGTTGAGTGATTTTTTGGAGGCCAAGTGTTATTTGAGAGGAATGATGATAGGTCTATTAGAACCCATGAATTTATTTTTTTCCCCACATGGATGATGCCCTCAACCATCTTACATTGTTACTTTCTTTATGTATGATTTCCATAATTTGATTACATACAATTTTAAGAATACATTGTTGATATAGTTTAGAAAGAATTGGTTCTATTGTTTCTCTTCACCACCACTTACACACATCCACATATTGTCTAGCACCATAAGGGAAATAATCCTCGTCGATCTCAACATTTGAGAACCCTCCCCATAATTTTGGCATGTATCCCCAATTTGGTTGACACATCAACACAACCATCACACACACCAATACCCAAAACAACTAACCCACTAGTCCTCCACCACAAGGAGGTAGAGCCCAACCTTCTTTGTAAGGTACAAACTCCCAACCATCCTCACAAGGAACATATTCTCAAACACATCATACCATGGCTGGTATGCCCCCAACCATGCAATATTTTCGTCTCTGAACATCCCATACTTGACCAAATTGATGAATGATCCCATAATACATGACCCCACTTGGTCGAATATGCCTACCAAGTTACCTTATGATGTTCCCAAATTCGAAGGAAAACTTAGAGATGAACCATCTAATCAAATCATGTATTTTCACTTATGGTGTTCTTCCAATAGCATTATGGAAGATTTCATTTTCCTACAACTATTCCAAAGAATGCTCATTGGTCCCTCCGCTAAATGCTACGTGGATGAAAAAGATGGTTCCCACTCAACCTTTGAGTCATTGGAAAATGCCATTTTATCCTTCTTCCAACTCCCAGTGCGCCATGACACTGATTTGGAAATTCTATATGAATCCAAACAAACTTCAACCATCCATATCACCGACCATATTCAAGAATGGTGAATAATAAGAAGTATTTTTGAACTAGATACCACCCCACAACAATGACTGGATTGGTTCCTCAAATCACTAGTCCCTCTCCTCACCAAATATGTCGCCATCACTTTCCCTCAAACTAAATATGAGGCTATCACTAAGGCCCAACAATCGGAATTGATTTACTCTCAATCATGGTATCTTTATACGATGTTTCATGACTCTCCTCATCCTCTACCATTTGGTCAAGACAAACTTGGAACATCGTATGTTGCCTATGGGTTGATTAGGTCCATGGCCCATACACACCAACATTCTCAACCCATACCCACATTTGGGACCACTCAATACCCACCACCATATGGAGGAACCCCATATTATCCTCCTCCACCACCTCAACCAATATTCATGGCACCTCCCCCCCCATAATAGGACGACAGGTACTTGCCTCGCCCAACTGTACGCATGTACCATATCTCATCCCACCACCAACCACATCATATCATACCGCCACGAGTGGGATAGTATCCACATAATATAATCAATATGGACCACCCCAACATAATCCATACTACCCCTTCTCTGGACCTCCCCAACTCGCTGCCCCACCACATGGACAACAAAAATACAAAGTAAATTTTATTCAACCTTCACCTCTTGAACAAGTTCAAAAATTCAAACAATTGAAAAAAACTAACCCCCATCATCAATCCAAAAACAATAGGAGGAAGGGAAAGAATAAAAACTAGGGACAATGGGGAAACCCCCAACAACCAAACCCCCCTACTAGGGGCAACCAAAATCAAGCTAACCAAAACCCCCAAGGGGGAAATAACATTGGTCAACCAAGACAAGGGAGAAACAAAAACCTTCAAACCAAATTCCCTTGTGCGTTATGAAATGATTATGGTCATTATACCCATCATTACCCCAAAATTGCTAAGTACAAATCTATGAAAGAGTAATTGAATACCTAAAAACCCCCTACACCACAAGGACCCTCACAAATACACCAAAACTATTTTCAACCCCAAACACCAATAGTTCTCTAAGACCTGATTCCCCATAAGGGAGGTATTAACATGCAACATGCACCCATTACTCCATCAAGTGAGGTTCCATGCACCTTGACATAATTTGTTACCCCTCACATGGGTAACCCCTCTTCACACCCAATATACCTCACGACTTGGGCTTAGTAATGTAGACTTGGGGGCACCCATTCCACCTCTAGTACCCAGGGATAATTTTAAGGATGGAAATTTATATTAAAATGTAGAAAGTTGGGATAATTTTACTAGTCCTTAATATGAAAAAAGTAAAAAGTTTGGCAATAGTTTTGTAAAAATTTTCAAATTTCTAAGGATTTTATATAGTTTCTATACAATTTTGGCGATTTTTAAGGTAAAATAATTTTATTCTATGGAATTTGGGCGAATCATTTCTAGAAAAAATGGAAATCGATGAATATGTTTTTGGGAAAAACCATGGAAAATTAGCCCATATGTGAAGTTTAGCCCCTAAAATCATCTATGCTAGTACCACAATGTCTACTGGAATTTATCCTTGTAAGTAAAATGGAAGTTTATACCCACACCCATCATGGGCCATCACCCTTTATTAGGATCAACTTATCCAAGCATGACTACCATCTTCTACCGCATTTCAAATACGAGTCATTGTTAAAAACTGTATAGTTTATTGGTGTATAATAGATGATGTTAAATCCTCAGGTATTATGTCTTCATCAAATTGGACACAACTAGTATCCCCTACTATTATCCCATTGATGATTGAGTTAAGAGCCTTTTATGGTAGACCATGTTGCCCCTTAGGGATCTTACCTAATCTCCCAATTGAGTTAGGTGGTAAGATGATTTTGATCAATTTTTTTGTTATGAATGATCCAGTGGATTAAAATATTCTCATGGGCTATGATTCCATCTATGCCACGAATTTTGTGGTGTATTCACTCTTTCGAGTCATGATATTCCCACATGAGGGCCGCATCATCACCATCGATCAAATCTCCTACTATGATTCCCCCTCACATGATTTTCAAAATAGAATATCACCTCATGTTGCTCACATTGAGTCTATGCACTATGTGTCCACTTCCACTAGTCATACAACATACACTCAATTTAAAAATAACCCCATGACTCTAGAACTACCTCCTGACCACTTGGGCTTGGAGGAAGGGTCCATTCATTCATCCTGGGGGAATCCATGCATGTTTCTTCCCTGAATCCAAAAAGAAACCATGATATCTCAACTAAATTTTTCCTAGAGGATGAATAATTATTTGAGGCCACTACTTCTTTCAATGATATTAGTGATAACCTTTATCTAGGTTCTCATGTTGACTGCTGGCAGGGTCCTCACAATTCAATGGATGCACCCTCTAATATTATCTCCGATGATATGGTCATTACTCCCTCTCAAATAATATCGTCTCTTCTCATTTATAGGGATATTAGGGACTCTAGTTCCATGACAACAAATCATGCCAATATAGGAGATGTTTTCACACATTTGAAAGTCCCAACCCCCCCTACATATATTACACAAAATGGTGGATCTGATATAATATTTCAGATCCTCTTTTGTGGATGTTCAATTTAAAGTTCCTATTGTTATACCTTTGGTCCATCATATTGGGTATTTGGAAACAACCCTTCCCCCAATCCTCATATGATAATACAGGGGGTAGTACCACTTCCCACCTTGGTCCCATAAGACCTAGCTCTTAACACAACACCAACTCACAATATACCCTTCATGGGAACCATTGTAGCACCACTTTATGTCCAATTCCCCTAGAAATCATGCGATTACAAGCCACATGACATAATCAAAATGATCCCCCAAGAAAAATTCATTACTTCTTTTAGAAAAGCCCCCATAGACTTGTTCATTTTTAGTTCCCCGCATAGGGAAACATGGAATCCTTTATGGAGTGCCCTTTTTGGGAACCCATGGTTCCCTAGACTCCTTCAGGGAGTGCCTTTTTTTAGGAACCCATTTTTCTATGGCCCCCCTTAGGGTAGGCCTTGTTTAGGAACCCATGTGTTGGCCTCCTTCAGGGAGTGCCTTTTCAGGAACCCATTTTTTTGTGGCCTCCTTTAGGGAGTGCCTTGTTTGAGAACCCATGGTTCTCTGACCTCCTTCAGGGAGTGCCTTTTCTAGGAACTCATTGTTTCATGACCTCCCTGTTGGGACAAGGGTATACCCAGGGTTCAATGCTACAATAGTGCACCAACAAATACCTAACTATAAACCCTTTTGGCAACATCTACGAAGAAGATGAAGTCTCACCCGAGGTAGAGGCATGGGTGATTACAAGAGTCAGGTGTCTGCAACCTTAGTTGGGACATAGATCTGTGATTATAAAACTAAATAGAGCACTTAGCACCATCAGTTCCTCAATATACAATCACTATTCACTTCGTTGTTAACACAGAGCTTCGCAACATTCACACTAATCTACTGTATTCAATCACTTAGCATATACAAATGGATCAAAATGAGCATATCAAGCACTAACAACACTCAGATGGATCATATCTAATAGTCACACATATCATAAGCACAAAGCAGAAGTAGATCTATCTAAACATATCAAATAACTTAGGAAATAACATGTGAACACATCAAGACAGAGCACAAAGCACATAACACAATGTTTACATGGTTCACCCCCACCCTGGGGCTACGTCCACCAACTCTTCTTCTTTATTGTCTTCAGTAAATCAGTTACAAGCACAAAGCCATCAAAACTCTTACTCCGCACAGAAAAAAAGATCTGTGTAGCTCGCTAGATCCTTATTCCTTGCGTTATATCACTAAACCTTCTACAATCTCTCACATGGGCTTGTACTCAGCTCTACAAGTCATACACAAAATGCACAAAGCCCTTACAATCCACACTAGCACTTAGCATACATTCACATCACATAGATGCACTATTCTCCTCTTCTTACATTGCCTATCCTTCTATTTATACATACAAAATAGGCCTAAACATGGGTAAACCCATGGGTCGACATCCCATTCCCATTACATATTCCCAAAAACACAAAAAGGGGCCCAAAAGGGGGCCGAGATCCCATGATCTCCACTTCATCTTATGCTCCACCTTTGACAAGTTGTCGAAGTCTCAAAATAGGTAAACATGACCAAGAAACTCCCAAAACTTGGTCAAGGG
>ML820647.1:15980-26604 GCA_009831015.1 Picea engelmannii
CTTACGTTTATGGAAAATCAAGTACATTGTGTTGAGACCATTGGCTAATTCCCCCTGTAACCAGATTGAAGTGGTAAAATGTAGAACAACATATGAAGTGCATTTTAAAATATTCAAATGATATCAACCACACTTTTTAGGGGTAAGAGGAAAGGGGATTTGTCTCTGAAGGCCCCCTTGATTACCACAGGGACTAGATTATGGCAATGCCAGCAACATCAGTTAAACCAAAATAAATTGAATAAGGAGCATCCAGTTGTAACCAGAAGCACCAGTTCCAATGTAATTGAAAAAGGAGCATGATCTCAGGGGGAGCATGGTACTGTCCACTCTTTTCCATTGATGTCAAAGGGGGAGGAAAAAGACAGAGGAAGAGTATTGCCATCAATGACAAAGGGGGAGATTGTTGGAAATATTGTCATTGATGGCAAAGGATGAGGCAAAGGAAGACGAAGAGTTTTCATGTATAAATATAATGTATGAAGAAGGAGAAATAATATAAGTGTATGGTTGAGATTTTGTGATACTCTGTCAGGAGAAGAATACCCAGAGAAATTGGGGTATTGATAGGCAACTCTGTGATGATCTATGGATAGATTTCGGGGTGCTCAGGTACAATGGGCTTGAAAACCGTCAGATTGCATAAGGTAAGGGATCATGGTAACAACCGTCGGATGGGCATGTAGATTTAATTCAAAATTTTTATGTGGGACCCGATTTCCCTAGAGCAAAAAAATAGACCCGAGCAATAGGGACCGTATCTTCCCTTTGCATTATTGGTTCATTATGCCGAGATCTTAAAAACCCTGGTCGAAGATTAAAGAGCCCCATTGAGTAAACGAATGGGAGGCCATTATCGTTGAGTGGTTTTGACCCATGATCTTAAGAAGGGGTCGATGCCCTCTTCTACAAGATATCTGCAAGCAAAGGAGGGCGGTAAGGTTTTTGACAAGTCGCAGGGGTCTTTTGCAGGACATGGAGGCCATTTTCTGACCGTAGGGACATCTACAGGTCGCTGAGGTCATTTGTGCAGGTTGCAGGGAAGGTTTGAGGAGGGAGGAACCTCATTGTGGCAGTTGGGTGACAGATCTACATTGACAGAGAGTTCTCTTCAGTAGGTTCAACAAATAGGAGAGTTGAGGCATCATCTCCAGGTTTATTGACTTGTTTAATGTGCATTTAGGAGGCTTTTGCAGCTGCCTTGCAGCTAGTAGACCTGTGTCTCTTTTGGAGATAATTGCAGTTGTTGTTATAGCCACTAGAAAATTGTGTATTGATGTGATTTCGGGATACAAGTCTTAATAAGATGCCAGAACTGTCTCTTCTAAAAGAAGATGATGGCCAACGCATAGAACTCATATGAATCCGATTACTGCTGATATTCTGAAGTTTTTGACAAAATATGCTTGTTGACAAATGTACAAAGGGTTGAAACTGCCTGATCCAGTGTGAAAATTGATGAAATGCGGTCAGCAGCAAGTCTGAGGGTTAAAGCCTTCAGTAGAGGCATCCTACCAGTAGAAACTGGTGCTATTTTCAGGGGGTTGAAGCTCCCTTCCAGGAAAGGCTGGTAAACGAGAGAAGGTTGCAGCCTTCTGCAGGTAGAAGCCTACGTACTAGTATGAGTATGCACTAGTACAATGTTGTAAAACGTTTTCTTAATAATAATTATTGAAGACAGAGACAACGACAGCAGTGGTTTTCTCCTGATTTGGGTTTCCACCTTAAATCCTGGTGTTCATGTGTCTTACTCATGTACGTTGGTTTATTTTGTTATCACTGCACTGAATTTTTGCTTAATAGACATTTGATGAATGAAGAAATTCATAATAAGATCTCTGGATGCACTCTTGTTTTCTTAAGACTATACAATAGCTGGTCTCTACAAAGTAGCCTAAGGTTTCAGTGAAAGAAAAGAGAAAATTATCGATTTCAAAAAATACTGATTCACCCCACCCCCCCCTCTCAACATTTCTCAACAAGCACTCGAAGGGCAGAAAGCAGAATGCGGGTTTTTATCAGCCTTTGCCCATACCTGAGAAGCCATGGGAGGAAATTAGCATGGATTTTGTATTGGGATTGCTAAGGACACAAAGAGGTGCTGATTCAATCTTTGTGGTAGTTGACAGGTTTTCTAAGATGGCACACTTCATTCCATGCCAGAAGACCAGCGATGTGACCCACATCGCAAATTTGTTTTTCAAAGAGATTGTTCAACTCCATGGATTGCCAAAAAGCATAGTCTTGGACAGGGACACAAAATTCATAGGGCATTTATGGAGAACATTGTGGAAGAAGCTAGGAAATAATTTGATGTTTAGTTCTTCTTATCATCCTCAAACGGATGGACAAACGTAAGTGGTCAACAAAATTCTGGGAGATTTGTTGAGGAGCTTGGTGACAGAGCACCATAGCAGCTGGGATAGCATATTACCGCAAGCAGAGTTTGCTTACAATGACTCAGTAAATCGGAGCACAGGGAAAAGTCCATTTCAGATTGTATATGGGATACAACCAAGAGGATTTTCTGAACTGAGGGATTCAGAACAGGCTGATACTAGCAGCGCTAGTGCAGGAGAATTCGCTAAAGCGATGAAGGAACTTCACAACCAGGTGAAGGAGCGACTGCTGAAATCAAGTCAGGAGTACAAGCGCAGAGCAGATCAACATCGAAGACAACTTCAGTTTGAAGTTGGTGATCTAGTTCTGGCACATTTGAGGAAGGAAAGGTTCCCGAGAGTAACATACAACAAGCTAAAGATGAAGAAAATTGGGCCATGCAAGGTCTTGAAGAAAATGGGACAGAATGCTTATGAAATCGAGTTACCAGATGGGATCGGAATATCTTTGATATTTAATGTTTCGGATTTATATCCATATAGAGCTGATGAAGCAGGAGTAGAAGGTGATGATCAACCAGATATCCAGTGGCAGAAGCAGATTCCAGTTGCAGAGAAGCCACAGATGGAGCAGATACTGAACAAACGAGTGGGTAAGAAAACCAAGAGGAAAGAATATTTTGAATATTTGGTTAAGTGGAAGGGTCATCCAGTTGAAGATGCCAGCTGGGAGACTGAAGAAGAGATACAGAAGCATGGACATACCGTGCAGGAGCTCATGGACAGGAGCCCATGCAAATTTTCAAGCGAGGGAGTATGATGCAGGAGCATCCCTCACGACAAGCAAAACCAACGTGGAAGCAGAGGATAGCTGGAAGACGTCCAGCGCAAGTTTTTGAATTTTTAAATTTTCTCTTGAAGTTGATGTGCTGAATATAAATGAGATCATTTAATTTAGGCGTCTTGGTAAGAATGTAATCATACCTCGAGCCATACGCTCTCGTCTGAGATAGATAGAGGCATTTATAGTAGTAGTTGCAGGTAGATATGATTTTTTTCTAGATTAGATAGTTCTAGAAGGAAGGAGGGAGAACGGATATAGACACCCTCATTTCACATTGTAACATTAGCTAGCATAATTCAGAACATGGAAGAGTATAGTAGAGCAACAGAGAGTTGTAGAAGACACCCATGTACAGATCTTGAATTAATAGAAGAAGTTGATTCAGATTCATGGCTGTTGTGTTATTCTCTGTGTATGCGTGTTGAATGCTCTGTTTATGAACATTTCTTCCTGTTAGGCATTGTTGTTATGCTGTGCGTATGATTTCATGTGTTAAGATAGAAGTCTGAGAGGAGGTGAAGTGAGTTATGATTGTTTCTCCTTTTGAGCAAGGATTCCTGCAAGGAGTGCAGTTGAGTCGTCCGCAAGGAGTGCGTTGACAGGAGGCTCATGGAGTTAAACTCTTGTTCTCTAAGCTCTTAGAAGTGAAAGTGGGTTTCTAAAGCCGTGCAAGGAGTGCGCAGGCAAAGAAGAAGTCTCAGTTGTAAATCTGAGCAAAGGAGATCTAAGACTGCTGCTGCAGGAAGTGCGCAGAGTCGGAAGGATTCAACACTTGGGAAGTTGTTGAATGTTGAGCGCAGGGAGTGCGCGCAAGTTCCTCTGAAGAAGCAGAGTGGAGAAGCTCAAGAGGTATAGCACCTTCGTGACATCGTTAACGTAGAGCACAGGAGATTTCCGTGCCAATAAGTTCTTAAAGGGGAGGAGAGGAATCGACGATCAGGATTCGTAGAGGAGATTGACGAAATCCCGTCAGCCGTTAGATCTCGAGAAGTTGCGCCGGGGTTAAGCCCTAGTGTGCAGAAGAAGAGTCCCAGAGAAGTCATCGGGATATTTGATTCATCGGGGTTTTGTTAAGGAAGAGAACCGGGACCTTGTGATTCTCGAAATCCCGAGAAAGGATCCTAGCCATTGATCTCGGCAGGACACACGTCAACATTATGGGGAGGCATCAGGATTTAACCCATCGGGGATTTCAGGAGTGTAGAGTCGTTGCATCAGGGAATCACGATCCACTATATCCCAACGAGAGTTCAGAACCATCCATTGGCAGGGACACGTGGTAAGAGATCCTGAAGAGTCAGGAATCGGAGAATCGGGGTTTCCAGTGACAAGGGACTCGTGCAGGTTGGAATCGCGATCCACGATATCCCGATAGGAGCTTTGGGCCTTCCATCAGTAGGGACACATTTCAGGAGATCCCGAGGAGTCGGGGATCGGGGAATTGAAAGTCCTGTGCACATGACAACGGGAATCACGATATCCCGATACGCGATTTCTCGACGGAGTTAAGGATGTAGTGGAGGATAGGTGTCGGAAGGTCAACCCTCGTAGGGAACCAATGACAAGTGGCATCGACATATCGCGAACTCGGAGGTTTGTGAGTTGGAGCAGTAAGGAATTGCACCAAAAGTTGTGAGGTTGTGAGAAGTGATATCACAACAACCGTCGGTTAGCGCGTGGGACCATGAGAGCGAGTGGAAGACAGGTGGTAGAGATCTGAGATCTCGCAAATTCGGGGGTTCGCAGGGTGAACGCCAAAATATTGGAAGTTTCAAGTAGTGAGGACGCGAGGTTGCGAAAGCGTGACAGGAGGGTATCGACGTCTCGGCGCATCGGGACTGGGGAGTTGGAGAAACGAGCGCTGAGAGTCGCGAGTAGTGAAGTCGCGATAGAGCCAAAGTCCCGATAAAGTGGGAGAAGGTCAGCGTTGACTGAGCCATCGGGAATCGGGGATCCGTGAGGTGAGTGATTCACGACCTCGCAAGTGCCGATTTCCCGACGGGAAAATTCCCGATAAAAGCAAGGAACACGTGGGTGAATGTTCATCGGAGTTCGAGGATTTGTAAGGCCCGATCTAGTAGTTTCAAGACTCGCGATCACGCGGGGTCCGATTTCCCGATAGAACGAATGGAGATCATAAGGTGAGTTCTGTGGGTGTAGGAAAGTATCGATAAGGGATCCAGAGAGCATTTCAGCTCTTCGGGCCGAAGGAGAAGAAGGTCCTGTGGGAGAAAACGTGCTGGGTGGCGCATTTGCGTCACTTTCCTCAGAAATTCGGCTTAGATATCCTTTGGTTACCTCAGACACCTATAGTTATTCAATATTCTCAAGTGTGTCTTAAATGAGAGAGCCTTGCCTCTTATTTATACTCTCCAAGTAGCTTCCTTAAAAACATCTTCTAGGTCACTTTGCCCACTTTCCTTATTTTAGGGTTAACCCACTTCTAATTTCTCCATTAAATTTATTATTGAATTAATTTATTTTGTATTCACTTTGAATTATAGTACACTCATCACTTAACTTTATTATTTACCTTTTAAAATCTCTTAAACCACTTTGACCTTTTGGGGCTTCTAGATGACATATGAGGGTCCTCGAACTTTGTAAGGCCATAACTCTCAAAACGTGAGGATTTATGTGACATTCCACATACCACCAGAAATGGAATGACATGTAATATCCATATAGAATATTATTACTTGAAAATATATCAAAACTCATACCATTATCCATCAAACAAACTTGGGTCCATTACCCAAACCTGGGTTCTCCAACTTCTCATGGCCATAACTCTCTAACCGTGAGGAGTTATGTGACGTTCCACATACCACCGGAAATGGAATGACAAGGAATATCCATATATGATAGTTTCACTAACAAATTAACTAGAATTGATCTCATTATTCCACAAATAAGCATGGGTTCTCTAACCATACTTCTAGGATAACTCAATCCGCAAAGTGTCTTCCTGTGAGGGCTTTCACCATAAGGGGAACACTTTGGAGTTCATCCATTTTTACTTATTATCAACCATGAAAAGACAATAATGAGTCATCTTTACATCAAACAATTTTGGGTCCATTACCCAACTTTTGTGCTACGGGGATTTCTTCAAGGGTTGACATCAATGACAACCAACCTTAATCAACAATATCCCCCTTTGGCATTGATGTCAACACTCTGATGCAATACTGAAATCATATCACTCATGCTCCCCCTAGAACCATGCCTTTGTCCTCTGCCTCTGTGATCTACATTTGATAAATCTCTCCCCCTTTTTCATCAATGACAAAGGTATCTTTCCATCTGGGGTTGCTCCCCCTGACTGAACTATCCTCTTATGGTTCTTCCTCGTGTAAATCTAAGACATATAAGATAAGCATTCAAAAAAAATTCATTTTGGAGTAGAAATAACTCCAAGTCTCTGGCAAAGATATTCAAAGGATTCCCGTGGAAGTGGTTTTGTAAAGATGTCTTCCACTTGTTCTTTTGTGCCCACATACTCAACTCTGATGTTGTTTTCTGCAACCTGCTCCCGTAGAAAGTGATACTTTATTGGAATGTGCTTTGTCTTGGAGTGAATCACCATGTTCTTTGAGATACTGATGGTGCTTGCATTATCACAATAGATTGGAGTTGGCTCATCATACTCAACCTGTATATCTATCAGAGTTTGTTTCATCCAAAGAACCTGTGTACAACATGATGTTGCTGCAATATACTCTACCTCAGCTGTAGATAAAGATACTGATGATTGTTTCTTGCTTAGCCATGATATTGAAAACTCACCCAAGTAGAACACTGCTCCACTGGTGCTTCGTCGGTCATCAATACAACCTGCCCAATCTGCATTTGTGTAGGCAATAAGTGATAGATCCTTTCCTTTTGGATACCATAATCCAAACTCTTATGTTCCTTTGAGATATATGAAAATCCTCTTCACTGCTAACACATGTGACTCCTTTGGTGCTGCTTGAAATCATGCCACCTGTCCAACTGCCTGCATTACATCTGGTCTGGATGATGTCACATATAGTAGGTTGCCAATCATTGACCTATATTTCCTATGATCTGTAGACTTCGAATCAATATCTTTGCTCAACTTGCAATTGGTTTGCATGGGAGTGATAACTGGTTTGCAATCTTCCATTCCAAACCTCTTTAGCATTTCTCTGATATACTTAGTTTGAGAAATAAATATTCCTTAGTTGCTTTGACATATCTGAAGTCCCAAAAATAAGGATAGTTCTCCAAGTAACGACATTTCAAATTCAATATGCATATCTTTTGCAAATTTCTGGCTTAACCTATCATCATCACTACCAAAAATAGTATCATCAACATAAACTTCAATCAATAAAATATTACCTTCACTTACCTTGATGTAGAGGTTGATGTCTGCACTTCCTTTTCTGAACCCTGCCTGCTGCAGATACTTATCTAGTCTAGAGTACCATGCTCTAGGAGCTTGTTTTAGACCATACAAGGCCTTCTTTGATTTACACACATAATCTGCATTCTCTAAAAACTAAAATCCTTCTGGTTGTTCAATGTAGGCTTCTTCTTCAAGTTCCCTATTCAGAAAAGTTGATTTTACGTTCATCTGATATACTTTAACATTTTTGGAGCATGCATAGGCTAAAAGCAACCAGATTGCTTCCATTCTGGCAACTGGGGAAAATGTCTCTTCAAAGTCGATTCCTTCAATCTGTGCATATCCTTTACATACCAATCTAGCTTTGTCCCTTGTAACTTGTCCATCTTCATTTAATTTATTCCTGAAAACCCATTTTGTGCCGATCAAATTCTTATTCTTTGGTCTTGGAACTAGTTCCCAAGTGTCATTTTTCTCTATTTGATCCAATTTTTCATTCATGGCCTTATTCCAAAATTCATCCTTGTTGGCTTCTTCAAAACATTTTGGTTCAATTGTAGATAAGAGTGCTAGGTGTATTTGTTCTGGTGAACATATTTTTCTTCTAGTCTCAACTCCTACATCTTTGTTTCCAATAATCTGTTCTAAAGGATAATTCTTCTGTACTTGTTTGCTAAGAGTCTTTGGAGATACTTGTTGAACTTGATCTTCTATTTTTGTCAATTTCTCTTCATCTTCCTCTTCTACTTCATCTTCTGCTTCTTCTTCTTTGAAAAGTTGTTCCATTGATTTTTTTTCTTCTTCCTTTGATTCTGGTCTGCCTATTTCATCAATTGTTATGTTGATGCTTTCCACAACTTTGTTCAATCTTAGATTGTAACACTTGTATGATTTCCTTGTACTTGAGTAACCAACAAGTACTCCTTTGTCCACACAAGAGTCAAACTTTCTCATTCTTCCATCTTCTCTTTTGATGTAGCATTTTCTTCCAAAAACTCTGAAGTTCTTCACATTTGCTGGTCTTCCTTTCCATAGCTCATAGAGAGTTTTATTAGTGTTGTTTCTGAGCATTAATCTATTTTGAATGTGAACTGTTGTATGCACTTCCCGTGTCCAAAATATATTTGTCAATTTGGAATCCATTAGCATTGTTCGAGCCATTTCCTGTACTGTCCCGTTCTTTCTTTCAACAACTCCATTCTGTTGAGGTGTTCTAGCAATGGAGAATTTCCTTTTTATTCCATGATTGTTGCAGTAGTCCATAAATTCCTTTGAAGTGAACTCTCCTCCATTATCAGATCTCAAGCATCTGATTCTTGAATCCATCTCATTTTCAACCATTTCCTTGTAGATATTGAAGTTTTCAAAATCTTTTGACTTGTTCTTGAGAAAGCAAACTGCAGTCATTCTTGTATAATCATCAACTAATAACATAAAGTATCTCTCACCTTTTAAGCCCTTTGTTGTAGTTGGTCCAACTGGATCAATATGCACAATTTCCAATGGTCTTGTTGTTGAATATTCCTTTGATTTGAACCTGGTATTTGTTTTCTTTTCTTATTGACAATGCTTGCATAAAGTGTTGGTTGGTTTCATGATCCAGGGCATTTATTTGACTACTTCTCTTTTGCTAACTTTGACAAGGTTATCAAAATGCATGTGACCCCTTCTTCTGTGCCATAGCCAACTTTGGTTCTTCTCTGGCTACAACCAGAAGGTGGCTACAACCACCTGTCCTTGCCTTGTCCAACTGCCTTGAAGTAGAAGTAGAATGATGGAACCACTGTCACACTATCACTGTGATATATATCGCTGTAAACATGTACCAATAAACCTGAACCATGCATCAACCTGTATCTCAACCTGTAATCAACCTGTACCATAAACAAGTGAATCAACCATACACCTCTTGGTAGTACGACTATCGTTAGACCAAAACTCGCAGGTGATTGGTAAACTCACCACCGCCAAATTTCAAGGATCCACGAGAGGTGATTAGTCCCTTTTCACGATACACTGGGGAGTGTTGACTACTTGCAATTTCGTGCAACAATCTCCCCCTCAGCGCGAGCCGAGTGTGTATCAAACTCGTGACCTCTAGCTCTCATACCATTTCTTCATAGTACGACTGCCATTAGACCAAAACTTGCAGGTGATTGGTAAAATCACCACCACCAAATTTCAAGGATCCACAAGAGGCGATTAGTCCCTTTTCACGATACACCGGGGAGCGTTGACTACTTGCAATTTCGTGCAACAACACCAACCTATACCAAACAATATGTAATCAACCTGTACCATAAATAAGTGAAACCAACCATGTACCAAGTATGTACCAATCATGTGTCAAGTAATCATCAACTATACACCTCATGTATGTGCCAACTCATCAACTACTTGTCTCAACCATGTACCCAACTTGTACCTCAACCAAAATCCCTCATCAATTTCATCATCCAAATATGATTTGTAACTCTGTAGTAGACCTGGTGTATATGATCACATACCTGAAAACCTTCCTTAACTTTAACAACAAGATACTGTCATTTTCATCAAACATTTCTTTAGTCTCACAAGACTAGTTTTGGATTAGTCAACAACCCTAACTTGAAATAATCATAACTTTGTACCTGTAATGCATAAAAATATGAAACTGATACAAAATTTTATTCAGTGTGTTTTATGCAATTCCTCCAGGTTTCACTACTTGGAACCTCTCATAAAATGAGTTATGGAAAAATCGACACACCTTGCCGAATTATGGATTATTCTAGAGAGTGACCTTGTAGAGTGTTCCCCGCACGGAATATATGTTGAATTGATATTAAACTGTTAAAAAACATACTACAAACTGTACTCTAACCAACACATTTAGTCTTACTGAATTTGGATCTGTTATGAAGAAGTTA
Source organism: Picea engelmannii (assembly GCA_009831015.1). Taxonomy (NCBI): domain Eukaryota; kingdom Viridiplantae; phylum Streptophyta; class Pinopsida; order Pinales; family Pinaceae; genus Picea; species Picea engelmannii. Next base: position 26,448 of record ML820647.1, read on the forward strand.
TGACGTTTTTACCCGAAACACCTGTTTTTGACTAGTTTCAAGACTAGCCACAAACCCTATTTTCCACGGAGTGTAACTCCAAAAATGAAACGACCCACAAGCTGAATTTTTTACCACATATACTTGGATATGTTTCCTCAATGGAATATCAATTTAA
>ML820647.1:27575-40686 GCA_009831015.1 Picea engelmannii
ATGTAATATCCATATAGAATAGTATTACCTAGAAATATATCAAAACTCATACCCTTATCCATCAAACAAACTTGGGTCCATTACCCAAACCTGGGTTCTCCAACTTCTCATGGCCATAAATCTCTAGCTGTGAGGAGTTATGTGACATTCCACATACCACCAGAAATGGCATGACAAGCACTATCCATATAGGATAGTTTCACTGACAAATTAATTGGCATTCATCTCATTATTCCACAAATAAGCATGGGTTCTCTAACCATACTTCTAGGATAACTCAATCTGCAAAGCGTCTTCCCGTGAGGGCTTTCACCATAAGGGGACCACTTTGTAGTTCATCCATTTCTACTTATTATCAACCATGACAAGACAATAACAAGTCATCTTTACATCAAACAATATTGGGTCCATTACCCAACCTTTGTGCTACGGGGCTTTCTTCAAAGGTTGACATCAATGACAACCAACCTTAATCAACAAAGGACACGTCGTAGAATGTAAAAAAAATGAGTCAAAGAATCTAGGTGGCCTAGAGGACTTTGAGCAAATGTTAAACCTTGTAAATTATTGAGCACTACCGAATTAATTAATTAATTAATTAAAGAATGAACCTATTAATCATAATCCCTAAGGGTCTAGGCATTTGCAAATAAAGATTTAACTAATCCTAAGTCTAAGTGAGTGAGAGGATTAAAAACTAAAATTTTAAATTAAATAACGAGGGGATGAAATAAATCAAATTAAGAATAAATGAAATTAAAAATAAATCCAAAGGAGTGATTAATACACTTGTGCAAGTAAATACCAAATTAGAATTTAAAACGAGAAAGGAATAAAACATAAAAAATGTGTAAGCATAGAATGGTAACTAGAGTCTATTCTAACTAGAGAACATTTCTATTTTAACTCAACTTAGTTTTAGAAAGGCGTCAATCATTAAAGGGGAAATAAAGGGAATAAAGGGACAATTAGGAGTGATTTTAGGATGGGTGAGGGAAATTGACATTTAATTAAATTAAATTGTGGATTTATTGGTGCAACTAAGGGAACGAGTGACAAGTGTATGGGGGGAATAATTCCTAATTAAATTAAAAAATAAAAATAAAAATTTAATGTGCAAATGGAAAGTTGTCACTAAGGAAATTCTATAAAACAAATGGTTGAGAGGAGGAATAAAACACACTGGTTATAAGTAAGGTTATGCTGTAGAAATTATGATTGGTTTTACTTGTGAGAGTTGGGATACCTAGCTTGAGATAGAGAGAGTGGTGGCTTTACCTTGCGAGGTGAGCTGGGAGCTAGAGAATTTCTAGTTGTGTGTGTGCGTGGCCCCATTGTGGATCAGGGGGCTAAGGGGGAAGAAGAGTACCCCTAGTGTTGGTTGGGAGGTACTGATGAAGTTTCCATGGTTAGAAAGCAGGGAGATGGAAGGAGTGAAAGCACGAGAGAACATCTACGAATTCTCATCTTCGGTTATAGTACTCTCTTGAGGATTATAATTGCAAAATTTTAAATTTGTAATGAGTTTTTAGAATTTGCCAAGAACCGTGATTAAAAATTTGATGTATAGATCACTGAGAGTGATCTTAGTTTGTTATTTTCCTATTAGTTGTTGAGGCTTAGTTAGTATGATGATTCTTGTTATGCTGGTGAATTTTTTACTATGGAACCTCTACTTTTTATGAAAAAAAAACTTAGCCATGCCCTTGGTGTTTTTACCCAACGTTCTCTTAGAAAACCCTTTGCGCTTTGATGTATACATTTTCCCATCCTTACGATCCGATGGAGTTTATTTACCTTCGATTTCCTCAACATTTTTGAGTATTAAGGCTCTGCACCTTCACTCTTTTCCCAACGAAAATTTGTTCAATCTCTGCGTTTTATTTCTTCCTTTGCTCAGGGAATTCTTACATCAAAACTCTGCGATTTTTGTGCATTAAAACAACACCCCGAGTGTTTGGGAAAACCTCCCATCGTTTCGATGGAAACCCTGCGATTTTCATGCATTAAATAGTGCCCTATGTGATTGGGAAGTGGACACTCTGCATTTACCCTTTTAACCTCAGGGAAGTCATAGATTAGACTCTACTTTTTCTTTTATCCTCAACGAATTTTTGGGATTTTATAACCTCATCGAATTTTGTTCCTCTATGTTTTTTTTGTTTGCATCCATACGCCCAACGTTCGAATCTACTAGCGATAACCTCTTTGCCCCAACATTTTACACCAATATCTGCAATTACATTGGTCTCTTCGTTTTACATCAGTTCTTTGCGCCTTCTATTCTTGCCAGCAAATTGCATATCTCCTTAAACCCCATGTTTTTTTTTTGTTTTTTATTTTTTATTTTTTTTACCTGTTGCTCATTTCTCCCTGCAATGTTAACCTCTGTGTTCCACTTTTCCTCAGCAATTTTTTCGGTGAGTAACCATGCGTTCCACTTTTCTTAGTGATTTTCTTTGGTGAGTAACCTCTGGCATTTTCCCCTTTGGTAGACTATCCCTGCACTTCCCCAAATTTTCTCTGCGTATTTTGGAATGAGGAAGGCGATTTCCAATGTGGTATACCACTGCGTTTTCCCTTTTTCTTTGTCCCTGCGATTTTCCTTAATGTCGCTGCGTTTTTTTTTAAACCATTTCGCCTAGATATATGTAAATCCAATGAAATGACTTATCAAGTTTGCGTACAACAGTCCCATGGGATAGCACAATTGGTTAAGACGTGCGTACACTCTCCCAGTTTGGGGAGAGGTCACGAGTTCGAAACCTGTGTCCCTTGGGGCTGCGAAGCTTTATCACTCCCATATCAGCCACTATGTGGGGAAATATCTGGAGTGGGTTTCCAGCGCGGAATTCCAACGTGGAGGCTCCGATGCTTGGCACCCTCTACGCGAACTAGCCCTCGCTCTCAGGCCTGCCTTCCAATCATTCTTTCCTCTGTCTGTGTCTACAGACTGTTTTGGGTTAACGTTCAGCGTTCGTCTTTTTGGGGCACAGTGGCAGACTTTCCGACCTCCGGCCTAGTGATACAGACACTGGACCCGACATGTAATGATCTGGACCTGTTCTGTTCTTTTGCTCTGGTTTTTGTTGCTGTTCGACCTTCCTTTCCGACCACAAGCTCTGCATTTGCATTATTTTATTTTAGAGGTTCCCCAGTTTTGTCTTCTTTCCTTTTTGTCCTTCACCTTTCCATAGGCTGACGTTCTCCCCTGTGTTTTGGATGTTTCCTGGAGGTCCTTTCGCCTCTCCTCTTACACTTTGACTTTCCAGAAGCCCCTTCCATTTTACATCTCCCAGATCCACTGACCTGACATTCTAAAAGCTAGTGTGGAGAGCCTTTGACATGGACCCCTCTACAGGGGCCTCGGGGGATCCATGGGACCACCCGACTATACTAGCTTCGATCGATGAGCTGTGCTCTGCACATTTTCGAACTACCAACTGGCTCGACTTCCCATCTGCCAAGACTCCAGGTACCACCAACCCTACTACTCTTTCAAGGCAGTTCACTCGGCCTTGTGCACAAATCCCCTCTGGTACTACTGATCAGGACACTCCTGGTGGAGCCCGCCTACTGGATAAACGAACAAAAAATGTTGACTTATCTGATCCACAGGATGGCGACCCTGTTGGGAGTCGATCTCTTCCAGGACACACTCCTTTAAAACCGGGCTTTCACAAATGTAGGCATAAAGTGTGGAAGCCCAAGCTTAGACATCCCAAGCTTACCCTTGGAATGGATGTAGGACTTTCAGATGCTTGCAAACTAGCTCTTTGCGCCTTAGTTGGGAGGCTAGCTTATAAGGAGAAATGCAAACAGAGCTTGGACTCCTGGGTTTCTGTTCATTGGAACCCACTGCTGGGTTACTCACCAAAGATTCTCAAGCTTCAACAAGGCTGGCTGGGGTTCATTTTCCGAAAACCAGAAGATTCGGTGCTCATCCTGGAGCGGTTCTGGCCCTTCGATGAGGGTAGCCTCATGCTAAAAAGGTGGAGACTGGGTTTCAAGCCATCCTCGGAGTTCTTTAGCCATCGACACTTATGTGTTCTTCTTCTAGATCTTCCTTTACATATTTGGAACCAACAAGCGCTTGAACTGATTGGCTCAGCCATAGGGCATTTTCTCAGACTGGATCCATCCACCCTCTCAGCTTCGGATAGGAAAATGGCAAGGATTTATGTGGAAATGGACATACAAACTGGTTTACCCAAAATCCTGGAGATTGATTGGCGCAACCAGCTAATAGCCCAGAGGATTGACTATTTAGGCATCCCATTTCGATGCTCCTACTGTCGCCGAACTGGTCATCTGAGGAAAGACTGCTACAAGTTCCCTCCACCTACTATTGCTTTGGATCCGGCCGAGGATCCTTCTTTTGATGGTTATATTTCTTCACCCAACCGACTTGTGGAGGAGACTCCTTACCCCGGGAGGGATTCCATGCCGGCTGATGATTCGGTTCTAGGTAAAATCCATCGTTTTTGTCCTTCACTTTTTAATTCTTTTACTTCCTGGGACAGACTTTTTATCACTCAACAGGTCAACCTTTTCTCATTTGCTGCTACTCTGGACTCCCCTCTAGCTTTGACCGAATCACACACTCTTATACCCTCTTCGCTGCCAACTTCTACTGAACAGGTTTCTACTGATCACTCTCCTACTCTGTCACTCACACCACCCGAGTTGATTCCACCGGATTCTCTGAGTTCATTAAGTGAGGCTCTGCCTGGATCATCTACGCTCCCTGGCTACATCGAACCGACTCAATCGACCACCCAACTTGATTCCATGTTCCCGAGTACTGCTCCTGCCCCATCTCTCCCCTTTGAGTCGTTACCTATCAATACTTACCTTGGGAAAGCTCTTTATCATCCCACACATTCTTCATCTGATCAACCATATTCATCTTCCACTAAACCTTCACCTGGACTGGATCCGACTTGGTCGAGAGGCATTGGACTGGAGCTCTTGCCACTTAAAACACGCAGTGCTAGGAAAAAAACACAAGCTGGACCTCCGGCTTTGGATACTTCTGCATCTACTACAACTCATGGGGCGCTTAGAGGATTTAAAGCCCTTGCCCGGGGTAAGTCATGATCCTACTTTCCCTCAACATTAGAGGGGTTGGAGGGCCCCTGAAACACGCCTCCCTGCGTAGAATTATGGATCTCACCAAGCCGACAGTCGTCTTTCTTCAAGAAACTCTTGTGGATGCCTCTACTGCAAGGGACTTCATGCACTTGCTAAGACCAACCTGGATGACCTGCGCTGCTAGCTCGGTTGGAAACTCGGGGGGCCTTCTGGCCTCGTGGGACCCCACTTTCTTTGATCTCTTCCCAATGCTTAGTCCAGGTGGAATTCTACTCTCCGGACATTGCTTTGAGCTTAAGGCAGACATCAACCTACTCAATGTTTATGGTCCTTGTGCTGATCGTAAAGTTTTCTGGCACCGACTTGATGATCTTGGGCTTTTAGCAGCTAAAAACCTCATACTGGCCGGTGATCTCAATCTTACTACCAGCTCTGAGGAAATTTGGGGAGACAGGGCACAGATCGACCTGCTCCATAGATTTTTTAATCGCATCTTCTTCAAAAACGCTCTAGTTGATTTGAAACCAGCAGAGCTTCTTCCGACATGCAGAAATGGGAGACATGGCACAACTAGTATCGCCAAAATATTAGATCGATTCCTAATTGCAGAGGACCTGCTTACGCCTTCTTGTAGCTATCAATCTTGGGTAAATCTACCCTTTCTCTCTGATCATGCCTCCATATGTTTACAGTTGGGCACGGGCCGGTTTGGTATTGGTTAGCCTTTTAAATTCAACCCTCTTTGGCTGAAAGAGGTCTCCTTCAACACTCTTGTAAGATTAGTTTGGACTGATTCTTCATCCATGTCAACGGATGATCCACAAGGGAACCTCACGGTCAAGCTGTCCAAGTTAAAATCTCGATCCATTCATTGGCTAAAAGAGAGAAAGAATGCTGAACAGGCCGACATACACAGAATTGAACAAGAGCTGGACCACCTTTTTCGTCATAAGCTTCAGGTTGCTAACACTTTGGATATTGATTGCAAAATTAGAAGCCTCGAGGCAGAACGTACTGCATACTTGCGCGCTGATGAAGAGAGATGGCGGCTGAAAAGCCGTTTAACTTGGCTTGAATCTGGCGATAAAAACACACACTATTTTCATCGTTTTGCAAGTGCCAGACGTGCCAAAAAGAATTTATGGGACATTGAAGATGATGAGGGTCGGTTACAACAATCACAGGAAGCTATCAAAGATGCGGCCTTCAACCATTTTAAATCATTTTTCAAAGCTTCACCGGTTTCTGATCTTGCTGCACAAATCGAACTTGCCAGTCACTTCCCCAAGATGGTCACCAATGAGGACGCCTTATCTTTGGAAGCACCATGCACAAAGGAGGAACTGTTTGAGGTCCTTAAGGGATTCAACAAAGAGAAGAGCCCCATACCAGATGGCTGGTCTGTTGAATTTTACTTACATTTCTTTGATTTATTGGCCCAGGATCTCTTGGATGCGGTGGAGGACTCAAGACTTAGAGGAGTTGTGAACCCACAGCTCAATAGAACCTTTTTGGTACTGATTCCAAAATCTAATTTGACCAAAAAATTCCAAGACTTTCGCCCTATCTTCCTGTGTAACCTTTGCTACAAAATTATATCCAAGATTATAGCAAGAAGAATCCGCCCCTTTCTGTCCTTGGCTTTGTCTGTTGAGCAACTTGGTTTCCTTAAAGGGAGACAAATCCTCGATGCTGTTGGAGTCGCCCATGAATGTATTCACAGTATAAAGTCGAGAAAACAACAAGCCGCCCTTCTAAAGCTGGACCTTAAAAAGGCCTTCGACTGCATTAATTGGAACCTTCTTCATCTCATTCTTTTGCAGTGTGGTTTTGGCCTGATCATCACCAACTGGATTCTGGGCTGCATATCTTCAGCCTCTCTAGCTATCCTTATTAACGGGGAAGCCACCAGATCTTTCCACTGCGAGAGAGGACTCTGACAAGGATGTCCTCTTTCACCTCTACTGTTCATTTTGGTACTGGAGGGGCTTAGCATCTTGCTAAAAATCAAACAAGAAGAGAGACACCTAACTGGCACAAAAATCTCAGGGAGGTTAAATATTCTACACTTACTTTTTGTGGATGACGTGCTGCTCATGACTTCGGTCGATCCTGATGAATGGAATTTGATTCACACCATCCTTATTTCTTTCTGCTCAGCTGCGGGCCTGGAGATTAATTTACAAAAGTCTATCTTCCTTTTATCAAGCACTCTGGAATCTTCTTTTTCAGATATTACAGAACAATTTGGCATCAAAGCACTTGAGCTAGAGAAGGGGTTTACTTATCTTGGTTTTCTCTTAAAATCTACCAGATATACTAGCAAAGATTGGCATTGGCTTTTAGACAAATTCAACAACAAGATCCAACACTGGTGCAACAAATTTCTCTCTTTAGGTGGCAAATTCGTCCTTATAAAAGTTGTTCTGGAAGGCCTCCCGGTGTACTGGATGGCGTTGGAACACATCCCGGCATCGATTCTGAAGAGTCTTCGTCAACTGATATTCTCTTTCCTTTGGACAGGCAACAAAAACAACAAAGGTTATCACCTTTGCAATTGGGAATTGATTTCAAAACCAAAATCATTGGGGGGCTGGGGTCTCAGGCACCTGCCAATCTTCCATAGGGCGCTCTCGACCAATACATTTTGGAGGATTCTTATGAAACCCGGTCTTTGGGGATTGGTCATCAAAGCTAAGTATTTTCCTTCCCTCCCGGTACACATCTGGATCAGATCAGCCTCGGATCGACCCACTAGAGGCTCTTTAATCTGGAAACATCTCTCACAGACCTTGCCGATTATCCTACAGTGGATCTCCTGGAATCCGGGCAACGATCATCAAATTGAAGTAGGCAGAGACTACATTCTAGGACTGGGTAGGCGCGCCCTTCTCTCAACTCCTATGCTGGCTTCCTTACACCGAAAAAATATCTTTTTCCTTCATCAAATCATATCTCCGATTAATGGAGGGCTGCTCGAAGATCATTGGATCAGTGGCGAAGAGTTACAGCTAGAGATCGGTTTTTACAGTGAATGGAGGGGCTACACTCAGCGGCTGATGGAAGTGGGCATCTGACTGCATGACAGACCGAACGTACTTCTTTGGACTGGAGGAGACCAGTTGGGCGATCTTACGGCTAAAAATGTTTATCAGGCTCTTGCTACTTTCTACTGGTCACACAATAAATCTAACCGATTCCAACAGCTCTGGAAGGCAGACTGTCCTGTCAAGTTAAAACTCTTCTACTGGCTACTAGTTGAGAATCGTGTTCTAGTGTGGTCAAATTTACAGGCACGTGGATGGAAGGGGCCGAGCCGATGTTACCTCTGTCAAAAACAGAGTGAAACTTTAACACATCTTTTCATCGATTGCCCTTTCGCCCGTGCCGTGTGGCAGATCATCGATCCAACGTTCCGATTCAACAATTCGTGGGCGGACACATGTGTTATCGATTGTCATCAGCGCTGGATCAAAGCCTACAACTCTCTTTTCCTGTTGCCAATCCATCTTCTATGGCAGGTCTGGAAGTGTAGGAACTCTGCCCTCTTTGACGGGAAGACTCCTTCTGTGTCTTTTGTGGCTAACTCCATCTTACAAAAGGTAGATATTCAACTGACCCCGCCACCTACAATTCCAAAACGAAGGCACCGTTTAGAATATCCAACTGACAAGGTGATCACCTGGTTTGATGGTGCCTCCCAAATGAACGGATCTCTCTGTGGTGCAGGAGGGAAAATTATGTTAAACACCCATACTAGCTATCGCTGGACAATTAACTGTGGTGAGGGGTCAAATATGAAGGCTGAATTATTGGGGGCTTGGGCGTCCCTCAATTTGGAAAGACGTCTACAGATCGAAGAGCTTCTCCTCCTGGGAGATTCCAAGGTCATAGTTGACTGGTTGCAGGGCAAAGAGGATTTCAAGGTGGCAAAACTTGTGGGATGGAAAGAAAGAACAAAGGAGTCATCTCTCTGGTTCAAGAATCTATACCTTTCACACATTTTTAGAGAAGACAACTGTGAAGCTGATTCTCTCTCCAAATCAGCTTTAAATTCCCCCCCGTGCCTTTTTTAATTCACCAAATGGGAAGATGATAACGCTGGGCCTACCATTAATATAAAGCTGTAACTGATGCTTCTTTGAGCTGCCCGCTGTATCTGATGTCTATCCTTACACCAGAAGGCTGATATCCTCGTGGAGCTGTGGACCTGGCATGGACGGATTGGAGAATTAGTTTTTCTGCTGGATTTGTCGTTTTTGTATTCGCCAGCTTTGACTACCTATGTCTATTCTTAACTTCCCAGAAGGCTGCTATCCTTGTGGAGTTGTGGACACGGATTGGAGACTTAGTTTTATTGTTGTTTTTGTCTTTTTTGTTTTCGCCAGTGATGTCTATTCGACTGCTATGTCTATCTTAGTGGCTCTCACAGACAGAGTCTGCCATTGTACATTTATATATCCTTCTGAATATATAGAGTAATTTTCATGTGGAAAAAAAAAAAAGTTTGTGTACAACTTTCAATGAGTAATGAACAATTATTCATGACCTTTCTAGACCATAGAGCAATGATTTAAATTTTATTTCAACTAGTCAATTAAATGTCGCCCAGCTTTGAGAACCCCTTAACCTTTGCGTTTTTCATCACCTAACTCATTTTGAGCATAAGTTCTCAGCGTTTTTAGAATGGGTATTCACTGGGATTTTACCCATTTTCCTCTTCTCCTTTTGCCCTTGCTCAACGATTGGGTATTCTTTCTTCTCTGCATTTTATGAAGAATCCCAAGGCTCTGTGCCTTCACTATTTTTCCCCGTGATCTTGCTTGATTCTCTTTGCGTTTCTTATGCTGTTAATACCCTGCGTGTGGAGGAATCCCATGCCTTTTTTTTGGCATATATCTCGAAGTTTTATTTGTAAGAATTCTTAACCATGGGATTGTTACATTGATGATGCAACCTGTGCAAAATAAATTAAAAAATAAATGGTTAAGCTAGTTTTTGGAGCACTTTATTTCACTTTAATGAGAGGTACCACTACCCTAGTTGCTACATTAATAATCCATGTTTACCCTTTTTATCCACTAAAATTTAGCTATATATATAATTATTATAATTGTGTGGATTAGAACCTATGGGATTGATGGCATATAATTATTGGTACACTTTCTTGACATCCACTAGTGTGGTGTTTATTGTTTTAGTCTATGTTAAAATCCTTATTAATTTGGATTTAATGGATATTTATTATCAAATAAGTTTCAATTATTATCGTTATTAATATTATGAAGTGTCTAAATAACTACTAATTTAATGTATAGATTTCATTTGCTTTAATTGTAAAACTTAGTTTAAACACCATAAAAGTCTAAATATCTATAAATATAACAATCACTTATTTATGCTGATGATTGAGTATTTAGATTGCGTTTCTCAATGGACCTTGATGACGCATAAATGTTTACACTTTTTGAATTACTCACACCCATTGTAACAATGTTGATGTGTGATTTACTAAGTGCTTAGATTCATTGCGTGCATTGTAATGATGATGATTTATGTTTAATTTAGTATTTAGATCACGCGTGCACCTTGGAATAATGTTGATTTATGGTTGACTTTAGTAATTGAGTAATCACACACCTTGGATTAAAGTAGATGTTTGCCTTTGCGCCCTGAAAAAAATAAAGTTGATTACATTGCACCTTAACTTATGTCGTTGTATGATTGATTTAGAAATTAAATTATCTTGCACCTTGTAATTTATGTGATGTGTGATTGGTTATTAGAATGCTATGGCGCCATTGTTTATCATTGATGTTGTTGATTTAACATAGTTGGTTTTGGACTTGATTGTGTTAGTGGAATGTAAACACCTCATTGTTTCTCAGAATAGTCGCCAGCCCTGAGACCTTAAATGGTCAAAATCAATCGGATGAATCCTGGGCTTGAGGGTTGCTTATGTGTCTTGGAGGTCCTAACCTTGCAGGGTAGGTTGGGAGGGTAGTATCTTTATGTCATTTTTATGTTATCTTTATGTTATCTTATGTTATATTTATGTGATGAGTTGAGAAATTAAAAGTATTGATGATTCCAGTTGATCGTGATGAGTTGATCTTGTGTCGCCATTTATGATGCTTGTTGATTATGTGTCGTTATCTAAATGTGACAATGTGTTGATTATGTGTCATTATATAAATGTGACGATGTGTTGATTATGTGTCGTTACTAATTATGTTGATGCTTTGGTTGCGACGTTATTTGATTACGATGATGAGTCACTTGTAATTCTTTTAATTATGATGTCATTTATTATGCATTGTTTGAATTATGTGTTGACGCTATTTTCCTAATGCTATTTTTTTTTTCTTACCTTTTGTGCTTCTCTTTTCCTAGTCGTAAGGGAAGGGTCGTTACACATATTTTCAGTGATTTATTAGTAGATAGGTTTGCTTGGACCGATTTCCTTGTTTCACATTGTTTGAGATCATATTCTTCTATGTAGTAATTAGAAGGTATTATTTACTACAATGTTCTTTTGATTCATCAGTACTATAATTTTTATATGGTCTATGGAATTTTCCAATATATGTTTTTTGGATTTTTTGGGTTTTGATTGATCATGGGTTTTGGTGTTTTCCATTTTATTTGCATGTAAATTGTCACAAAATGGATTTTTTTGGTTTTGATTGATGATGAGTTTTGGTGTTTTCTATTTTATTTGCATAGAAATTGTCATTTTTTTATAATATCGAAACTATATTTACCCATCAATGTTGAGTAGTTTTTAAACTATTACTGTTTCTTTCATAGAAATCTAGGTCAAATGGATTTTCTTATGTTAAAATGTCGTGCCTTGAAGGTCATGCAACAAAAAATAGTTTATCTTGGGAAGAAAAATCAAGGATTTTTAAACCAAATTGTTTTTATTGGAAATTTTGTATGCTCACCATTTTGGCTGAGAAATTCAAAGGATTTTTATTCTAACAAGTGGGTAGGGAGTGGATCTAGATTTTAGGGGTTAACCCTTGGATGGATAAAATCATCATATTTGGATAGTTTGATATGTTGAAAACATTTATTACATAAATCACCATGTCAATATTAGTTGCTTGAAATTCACTATATGAGAAATGAGAATTTCTTTTGTTGGTTCAGTTTTTGGGAGGATTTGCTGGTTGATTGAGTTTTTATGAATTATATTGATATATGGATTGACAATTTGTGCTTTGACTTAGTGGAAAGAATTATACCCTAGTTTTTGAAGGGTTACTATTTCTGGAATTATCTTCCTCGCATAAGAATATTTCACCTCAATAGCTATGAATTTCGAGAGGAACACAACATTTCCAAAAGTTGTATCTGTTAAGAAAAGGGAGACTCTGAAAATCATTGGAGAAGGTGATGAAACATATATTCACATTGGAGGTTTTTTCTAAAACAACCACACTAACACTATTAGGAATGACCTTTATATTAGGTGTCTGTTTCTTCTGTCCTTGATTTGCAGGTTGATCGATAGTTTCTGTTTGCTTGCCTTTGCTAGATCCAAACATGTTACTTTCTCCACGAGAATGATCAGATTGATTTGATGCACGACCAAAGAGCCATTTTAGCAACTTGCTAGAAATGTACTGTAGGAGGGATCCCTACTCCCTCCTCTAGCCGTTTCCTTGAGAGGAAGAGATTTATCCTACCCGTGAGAGAAGGAGAAACCCTTGAGACGAAATCGCCACCATCTCTCCCATTATTGAATTAATTTAGTTTGAGTCAATCCTATTTCATGCGAACACTTGAATTTATTTCCTTCCAATGGAGTCCGGCATGGAATTGGTTCATAGCATGTCTCTTATGATATCCATTTTCTCTTTTCCTTTCTATTTCTCAGTGTTGACCATTCCTTTAATGTATTCTTTCATATTTTCTATTTTTTTTTACCAATCCACAATATTTTGGTGAAAAATAAAAGATGTTGATGAATTTCTTCTTCAAAAGTTTCCAGTCCCAAGTCTCTCATTTC
>ML820648.1:16248-28630 GCA_009831015.1 Picea engelmannii
AGATGTCCCTCAAGCAAGCCAAGAAGGATAATAAATTATCACCAAAGTACTATGGCCCTTATAAGGTGTTGCAAAAGATTGGTACTATGGAATACAAATTGGAGCTGCCTGCATCTTCACGAGTACACCCAGTTTTCCATGTTCCATGCTTAAAGAAGGTTATAGGCGACAAGATCCTAGTTCAAACTATATTTCTAGAACTTGACGAGGAAGGAAAAATCATATTGGAGCCTAAATCCATCACTGACACAAGAATTCGCTAGCTGAGGAATAGATCCATCTCAGAGTATCTCATTAAATGGAGGAAACTATCGGCTAAAGATTCCACTTGGGAAGATAAGTCTTTTATATAGAAGCATCGAGAGTTACTCAAGCATTGCGGACAACACTTGTCTCAAGGGGAGGGGCATGTTAAGCCTTAATATTTTCTCATTACCCCTTAATTGGGGCATTTTATATTAGTAATGTTATTTTATTTATTACAGCTTTAGGCCATTAGTTGTAATTATACCTCCTAGTCTCCTATATATACCAAGGAGACGTTTTCATTTTGAATCATCTTGTACTTGAACATTTAAGTGGGGTAAAAGGAGGTTGCCTCCTCGAAGAGGCTTATTATCTGAAACTATCTCTTTTTCAAGGCATTGAGTACTTTTTCTGAGGTTTTTCTATGCTATGTTGATGTTTGGTTCTTAACACTTAACATACCAGATCTAAGAAAACTCACCAATGATCCTATATTGCATGACCCCACATGGCCTGCAATTCCCACCAAACTACCTTCAAACATCCCCAAGTTTGAAGGAAAGGTAGGAGATGACCCTGCCAACAATGTCATGACTTTCCACCTATGGTGCTCTTCCAACAGCATTATGGATGATTCCATTAGACAATTATTATTTCAACGCACACTCACTGGCCCATCAACCAAATGGCATGTAGATGAAAAATCAGGGTCCCATGCGACTTTTGAGTCCTTGGCCAGATCATTTTTGACCTTCTTTCAATTACCAATCCTCCATGACAATGGTCTGGAACTACTCTCTAATTTCAAACAAACCTCAGCCACACATATCGCTGATCACATTCACGAGTGGCATAGGTGATGTAGTTTGTGAAAACTAGAAACCACCAAACAATAGTGTCTTGACTGGTTTCTTAGATCACTTGTCTCTCTCCTTAGTAAGGATGTAGCTTCCACCTTCCCTCAATCAGAATAAGAAGCCATCAGTAAGGCTCAACAATACAACCTCATCTATTCACAGTCAGGGTACTTATACAATATACTCCCTGATCTCCCAAAAACTGTGTCGTTTGGCCAAGACAAACCTGGGATGCTTCACTCAGCAGACGGACTAATTGGTAATACCACTCACCATGGTCCACAACCCCAACAACCACCAATGTATATATCACCTCAATATTCGTCGGCATATGGGGGCACCTCTTATTACCCCCCACCCCCTTATCAACAACCATACCATGTTGCTATGCCTCTACCCATCAGTGGGCCACCGCCGGCACCCCCCATACAACCACCTATTCAAACAAGTTCTAGTACCCCCTCTACCTCAGCTTATAGTACTAGCAAAAATGCCACGCCTTCCTATGTACCTTACGGATCGTTACCCCCATAGAATTTATACTTTCCATTTCCTGGTCCCCCAAAACCCATCGCTCCCCCACATCCTCATGTTGGGATGAATTTTGTTCAACCCTCTCCTGTTCAGCAATATCAAAATTTCGAACAGCTAAATACAGCAAATCCGACCCACCCGTCGAATAATGCCAAAAAGAAAGGAAGAAATAAGAACAATAACAACCCAGGCCAAGGTGGGAATCAACCCCAACAAAACCAATCGGCTGAGGGAAACCAGAACCAAGGGAATCAAAACCCCCAGGGGGGCAATAACAACAGGTGTCAAGGGAGAAATAACAATACTATCAAAATCAATTTCCCTTGTGCCCTTTGCGGTGAGTTCGGTCATTATACTCATCATTTCCCCCAAATCACTGATTTTAAATGGTTGAAAGACTCAGGCAGTTTAACACATCCTCCAGCACCGCCTACCCCTCAGTAGGCCCCACAACAATACGTGCAACAACCCCCCCAATCGTGCTGCAGAATCCCATTCCACACCAAGGTGTGATAAACACCCAACAGGACATGCAGCCTCCCCCACCTCAGGTGGGACAGTACCTCAATCCAAACAATCCAGCAGATCGCACGATCCTCCTCACTAGTGAGGAACAAATCCTTCTGCAAACATGTAATCGTCAGTACCATGCACTTATTGAGTCCCCTCCCATTCCTCCAAAAAAATTCCCACACCAACGGGACCCCCGTTGGTGATCCCTCACCCTAACACAGAACCACCTCTTTGCATCCCTCGCATCCCATCGTGCAGGAATGTCCACAACCCACAGGCTAGGGCAGCTCATAATTATAGTTTGGTTGATGACTTAGCACAATCCTCAGCTGCCATGTCAGACTTAGAAGTCCTTCATACTTGTCCCACTCAGCGGCAATCATTACTTTCCTCCTTGGGGGAAGTCGACCCCTCGGATACTTGACTCATTACATTTGATCTTGACAGCGAAGAACCTCGCCTTCCCGCTTTGATCGCTTTCCAAATCCTAGGGAAAATACGGAACATTATAGTTCATCGGTGTATCATCGATGAAGGTGCATCTACATGCATTATGTCCAAATCTATATGGCAGAAACATGGTTCCCCCGAACTCATACCCTCTTCCATTACCTTACGAGCTTATGACGGACGACCATCATCTCCTGAAGGGCTCTTCCAAAATGTCCCTGTAGAACTCAGGGGAAAGACTATTCTCATCGACATTGAACTTATCGACGCCCCACTCGATTATAATATCTTGTTTGATCGTAGCTACATGTACGCTATGAAGGCAGTTGCCTCTTCCGTCTTTCGAACAATGATGTTCCCCCACAACGGGAAGATCGTTACCATTGACCAAGTCTCACATTACAAGCCTAACCCATCTGCCAACATCGATAACATTCTCCCTCTCATCCACATGAGTCATGACGCATACCCACCATCGAAATGGGTCTCGAAATTTTCAAAGATCCATCATTGTTAGGAACTTACCATGGAGCACCACCACTCCTTCATCCGTCCAATCAAGTATGCGTCGTATCATCTAATGGAACTCACAGAGCTCCCCCCTCACGAGCCTCCTGTGAACTCGTCGACCCCACCAGTCCACGATTTCACCTCTCCCCAAGGCCATATCCCAGTTTGGGAGACAGTTCCCCAAGCCATTACTCAAATCCCCTTCTTTTACCCTCCACTTGGCGTACAAGATTTCCAAATCGCCGCAACACTTTCCCTCCCTAATATGGTGTTCGCAATTGCAGTTTGGTATTTACATCCACCAGAGATGATCCCTCGACCATCCCTCCCCCCCCAAATGGAAGGAATCCCAATGATGATTCCCATACTCACTCCCACCATACCCTCTTCACCCCCACTCACTACTCTCCCCGCTATAGCTAGGGGTAGAAGAAAGAAGAAAGAGATCACAGTTCCACTTCCCCCACATGTCCAACCCCCTTGCACACTATGTGAGAAAGATGGACACCAAACCAACAACTGTCCATCTCTACCGGAGTTACAGAACTTGATTCCACTCAATCAAACTCCATAAACACTCGCCACCATAGCAAGTATTGTTGTTACCTCCCCTCACTCAAGTAGTAAAGGGTTGCGAACCAAATTCGCCTACACTATATGTTCAGAATATGGCCATTATACACATCGTTTCCCAGCACTACCACACTTTCAGCAGACATTAGCCGCAATACGCCAAACCTTCCAAAGCGAACCCAGTCCAGCTATGTCATCCCTACCAAAAATCACTGACATCCATTATGTCACAACTTCAGTCAATGAACGTATGAGATGCCCTTACTCTCTATGTGAATCCTTAGATAATTTTACATACCAGTGTCCTATGATCATTGAATGCAGGCAATGCCAATTGACCCTACTTCAACGACCCACAGAATTGATGGTTGACCTTACCTCGTCACTAGAGATTCTTCATCTCATTTCTCCTGAACCCGAGGCCCTCCCAATGCCTCTGTAGTTATTGGATGACTTATCCAAGGATTCACCCCCAAATCCCCCCAATTCTCCCGCTCATTTCCCTACGAAAATTTTACATCCAACCACGTGTACTCCTCGGTATTTTGATATTTGGTTTATGTCGAGTGAACCATCGCAATTCCATTGTGACGTCCCCCCTGCTTCTTCATCACCAGGGGGCATCCACACGACAACAGTCACTGATATCACTCTTCATGACCCCTTGGATTCCCGCCAATTCCAGTGTGACGAGGAAATACTCGAAGAGTTAAACACCCCCAACTACCCATGGTATGCGCTACACCACTGAGCGCTCTTCTTTCCACAGGAAGCCTCCATGCCTCCTAACCAACACCCCATATACGCGGTCGAAACCAAGGATTTTATCCCATCGGGGCATATCAACTGGTTCAACAACCCCATCCCTGCCCCTGATGCTTTTGAAGAAGGCAACATGGCCAACATTTCCCCGACCATCAAAATCGACATTTCCATCAAATATGGCATCATCGAGGAAATCACTATTGGATTCGCTTGCACTCTTCAAGAAATCACCGCCTATAAAGCCCTCTTCCAGGAATATCGAGATATTTTTGCCTGGTCACACATAGAAATGCATGGCCTTGATCCCTCTATCGTCGAATATCACATCGACACCTGGCCCGACATTACACCCGTTCGTCAAAAATAGCGACCGCTACACCCATCCAAAGCAGCGGGCATCAAAGACAAGATTGACAAATTAAGCGCGGCTAGGTTCATCTACCCCATCACCTATACCTCATGGGTTTCCAACCTTGTACCTGTTAATAAAAAATAGGGTATTATCTGCGTCTGCACGGACTTTCGTGATCTCAATCATGCATGTCCCAAAGACAACTTTCGAACGCCTTTCATCGATCTAATTATCGATGACTGCGTAGGCCAAGAGGCTATATCCTTCATGGATGGTTTCTCTAGTTATAATCAAATCCAAATTCACCCAGCCGATCAGTACAAAACCGCATTCACTACCCCTTGGGGTACTTTTGCATATCGTGTCATGCCTTTTGGCTTAAAGAATTCTGGCACAACTTTCCATTGGGCTATGACATACATTTTTCACGATCTGGCTCATATCATCCTCGCATACTTGGACGACCTCATAGCTCGATCCAAGAAATGCACCCAACATCTTGATGATTTACAGATCATCTTCCAATGGTGTCATCAGTACAACATCCACTTGAATCCCCTCAAGTGCGTATTCTGCATCACTGTGGGGCACCTCCTCGGATTCATCATTTCCCAAAGAGATATTACCGTGGACCCCCTCAAATTCCAAGCTATCACCGAAACTCCACCTCCCTGTAATTTACGTCAACTCCAAAGCCTACAAGGCAAGGCTAACTTTCTATGGCGATTTGTCCCAGACTACGCCACTCGCACACATGGTTTCCTTCACTTACTATGTCATGACATCCCATTTTACTGGGATGAACATGCCCAACAGTCATTTGACGATCTTAAAATGGCACTCTCCAACGCCCCTTTAATTAGTGCAACTGACTACAATCACGATTATATCCTCTACATATCAGCATCGGTTGTTTCAGTAGCAGGAGTTCTCATTCAGATAGGTGATGACGATCGTGAGCATGTCATTTATTACGTTAGTAAAAACCTCTCAGGGCCACCCTTGAAGTATAAACATGAATAGAAACTATCCCTTGCAGTTGTCCTCGCAATCCAGAAACTACGTCACTACATTCTGCTTCGCACAACTAAGGTTGTAGCAGATTCCAACCCTATGCAATACTTGCTCAGTCGTCGGCAAATTAACAGAAAATTTTCCCGATGGATCGTTATCCTTTAGGAGTAAGATCTTCAATTCTCAACACCCAAGAGCAAGAAATCCCTCGTCCTTGTCGAACTTGTCATGGCCCTCCCCTTTGACACAACCAATGCCCCCGTCAATACCGACTTTCCTGACGAACACCTCTTTTAAATCACTTCGGATGATCCTTGGTACAGTGACCTCCCCATCTACCTCCGAACTCAAAAGTTCGGTAACCACCTTTCACGAGATGATCGGCATCGTATTCGCCACCATGCCCCCCACTACCTCCTCATCGGAGACATCTTATACTGGCGAGGGGTCAACACCATTCTTCGTCGATGCCTGACCATTGACGAGGCCGATAGAGTCTTGAACGACTACCATAGTGGCGCATGTGGGGGCCATATTTCGGGAATATCCACTGCTCAGAAGATCATTCGAGCAGGTTACTTTTGGCCTACCTTGTTTCACGATTACATTCATGCCATGAATGATGCGAGAAGTGTCATCTTTACGCCAACAAATCCTGAGCACCACCTTCTCTTCTTCATCCAGTCATCACTGCTGGCCCTTTTTGTAAATGGGGCATCGACTTCATGACTTGTAATCCCCCCTCCAACAATGGACACAAATACATTGTTGTCACAGTCGATTACTTCACAAAATGGGTGGAATCTATGCCCACCTTCAACAATATCGCTGACACCCTAGCATGTTTTTTCTTTAACCACGTCATATCTCGCTTTGGAGTACCACTCCAACTAGTTTCCAATCATGGGAAACACTTTGAGATTGATATTTTCATCGAACTCTCATCTCGGTTAGGATTCTC
The DNA here is from genome assembly GCA_009831015.1 of Picea engelmannii. NCBI lineage: Eukaryota > Viridiplantae > Streptophyta > Pinopsida > Pinales > Pinaceae > Picea > Picea engelmannii. The sequence goes on from ML820648.1 coordinate 23,024, forward strand.
CCACGCGTTTGCCTCACCATATTACCCTCAGTCTAACAAACAAGTCAAAGCAGTCAACAAGGTCCTCAAGACCATGTTACAGTGCATGGTTAACAAACATAAGACCAATTGGTATCATATGTTATTTTTCGTGCTATGGGCTTACCGTACAGCTGTGAAAACAACCACTGGTTTCACACCATTTCATCTAGTCCATTGGGTTGAGGCCACTCTGCCCATCGAGTGTGAAATTCCCACCTTACGCACCACAATTGATCTATTACCCAACACTGCTCCAATGGAGCAGCGCTTGCTAAACTTAGAGTCCTTGGATGAAGATCGTCGATCTTCATTACAAAACAATGAGGCAGCAAAAAAATGATCAAAGGCCACCTTTGATCGACATGTCAACCTTCGCTCATTTCATGAAGGCGACCTCATCCTTTCTTATGATATCGCTCAAGATACCTTTGGTCATGGCAAATTCGAGTCACTATAGAAGCAAGTACAAATGAGGTGGCAATGTGGGCCCTACAGCTATATATAAGCCTTTTCGCCCAACTTCCATTCACCATTTCGGGAGCTCCAGGTGTCCATTATTCGATCCATCTTCAACCACGAGATTAGCATCCCTTCATCTACATCATGACAATCCTTAGGCCTCTTTTCATCCTGAGCTCCTGGGGCGCCATTTTTTCATACCCTGACCAGGTACGCATGCGCATATTCAAAATTATCAAATAAATGCTCATATGTTCGATTCTCTTTAGATATTGTTCACATCGGGTATTTGGTTTTCATGTGTGTAGGTACTTGGTCATCATACATCAACACAACCCCTTCAGGTATATACTCAACACTGGCATGTAGTCATTCCCTCTAAATCTCACTTGCATCTCCAATCACATCTTCTGACATTTGCCTCTAGGATCCCCATCTCCAGCTCTGCAGTACCAACACCTCCATTTGCATCTTCTGTACTGTCACCCGGTAGCACTCTTACCCACATGAGTTGTCCCATTCATAGCACCCTTTTGTGCCTTTGACACTCATGTTGTTTTTTCAAAACCCTTTAGGGATGGGAGTCTCGATAGTTTTCCATCATGTCGCGAATCAGCCACATACTCCTTCTCCTCATTTTGCTAGCTTTCCCACCGGACTCCCATCTTATCTCTTCAAGGTTCTATTTTTGACTACACCTCTGCAGTATCATGAACCCTCAATTTCATCCACAATCCATTTGCCCCTCTACAAATTTCCCTTCATTTCACCTACCTCATACAGAAACCCACCCATGGGGCCCCCACCCTCCACTAGTTCTCCAAGAAAATTGTGCCCTACCCGAGCCAACCATGTTACATTGGGGCACCTGTTTCTGTATTTGTACACTTATCCCAAATTATTCTTTATTTATTGTACAAACACCTTTATTTCCAACATTTACATTACCTTTTTGTCGTCACCCTTGGTGACCTTCTTCCCTTTTTTGGCAAACACAACCCATGTCGCCCTTGGTTGGGGCACTCTTTATCATCTACCCTTGATGGCATTGTCCATATCCTTCGAGTATCCCATAGGCCACTTACCTATGCCCTCTGAGTTTGTTCACTTTGTCCCACCTCTGGCACAATTTATTCCCTATCTTGTTGTCCCCCTGACACTCGACCTCGTTGAACAATTGCGGCCACTTTTTACCTCACATATACCCCCAACCAAGGGAAGTCTTGAGTCTTCCTACATCTTGACTTCGTCCATGTACCTCTTCCAAATTCCTAAAATCACCTAGTAGATTTCACGAAGCCCCTTGCTTCTAGGAGTCGCGTCCCCCTTTTGTTGACATCAGCACAGTTTTCCAGAAGGGCGACAGTATCTTGACTCTCATTACCTTACCAATGAGAGCTCTTGGACGGCACAGGGAGAACAACAATTGCTCCCTGCTATCGTTGACCTCCATAACATTCGACGTCAAGAATTTCTCATGTTACGGTGGGTCTTACTTTGTGACTATTGCAGTTATTTCTTATATTCGCCGAAGACCTCTGAACTTGGCTAGGCTATCAATGCCTACAGAATCCATGATACTTCTTCCAGATCTCACTGCCTACTATTCAGAGTATGTTCCTCTGTAGAATTATCTTCTGCCTTTATCACGACTTCCCCTGAGGGAATTGCAGTTGTCTACATCAACACTTCATTCCTCTTTTGAGTTACATGACACGAGCATGGGGTATGCCCGCCTCGTTTGTACACAGTTTATTTTTACACACCTTATGGAAGGTCGGGTTCTATAGGTTCCCTTCTCCCTCCAACTAGTAACTCTTGACAAACCCACTATCGCTCTCTCTTACAATAGCACTCTCAGTAGAAGAAACATTGATGGATTTAGGCTATACATATTCTTCTAACCTCATCCATCAGGGGGCATCTGTTATCACTGAAATTTTGTCTGCAAATGGTTACAAGAATTCAGCATCGTCAAACAGTTATGAGGTCACCCATGGACCCGAATTAACACAAAATCATTTCCAAAGGGTCAAAAACTATACAACTAGTGAAAAAATTAAAGGGCATTATGAAGACACAGGGCGCACGCGCACATGCACAAAATAGAAACACAAAAATCGTACACATGTGCATGATGTGTGACTATTGTCACAAAAAGTCGCGCACCTAAGAAACGGCGCATTTATGAGATTGGTCGGCCTCCCACCCACTCTTGGTTCAGCTTCCAAGTTGATTTGACACTCAAATCTGGAATGGATTCGACTAGGTGGCTGGTCAAAGACCTAGAAATTCCCTAATTAGCCTCTTTACACACTACAAACTAGTTGGACAAAACCTCAAAGGAATGTTATAAAAAGGCCATGGATACACTTCATTTTTCAAGGAATTCATAGCAAAGTTATGTTGTCATTATTCTCTTGAGGAATCTTCTATCCTTACCAAGAGTATACTTGCATCATTGCATTGGGCAATCTATCTCACCCCTTGAGTGGATTAGCAAAGAATTAGTTCACCATTTTCATTTTCATTTTCAAAGTTGTAAGAAGAGATTATTTGTGGGGGTCCAAGAGCCCTCCCTTGGAGGAAGAAGGGACTCGTAGTCCTCTTTCTTCTCGGTGTTTTCTTTCACTAATATTAGCCTTATCATTGGTGACATGGGTCTAATTGTTTCTTTTGTCCTTATTTCCCTATGCTCATTAATTTAGTTGTTGTTTTATTTCTTAGTTTAATTCTTAGTTGTTCTTTTGTATTTCTTTCTCTAACCCTTTTCTTTACAGTTGTCCTGCTTAGCAAACCCAACTAAGCTTGCAAGCACCTCTATTTTTCTCACTAAGGTGACGAAAGAGGCACAACATATTGCAAGGCCTATACATATATTATCATAAAATAATAATAGGTGGGGTCATGTTATAACCCTAATTTGCACCAAACATGCTTACCTGGCATCAGGCCATCTCAGATTCCTTCTTTTCCAAAACACTGTTGAACAACTCTTCTTAAAGACCTTTTATATAAAGACCCATGTGCCCTGCTCCATTACTACACGCATGTACACGCTAGATGACCCAAGACAACCCACGTGTACCTACAAAAGCACGGAAAAAGGAAAGTTGTTGACGGAACACACAGCTTTGGGTAAGTTAACTAAACCTTTCGGCCATGCATGGTCGGTCACTCGACCAAATACCTAGCTTCTTATAGCATATAAAAGAAGGGTTAGGGGTCGCATTTGAAAGGAGGAGAATCATAGTAAAAAAACTATACCCGATTGAGCATTCCCTTTGTCCCAACCTTTAGCCATCCTTGTGAAAAGAGAAGTATAGAGAAAAGCAGTTGGAAGACAGTGGAAGAAGAGCCCAAGACTAGGATCAAGGAGCAGTAGTCGACTTTATCATTGTAAGGTATCATTTTGAAGTTAATAAAAGAGTTTCTTTTCCCGTCTCGCCATATGAGATTGTCATTATTGGAATATTGATTGTATGATTGATTAAATCTCTAACCCGTTAGTTCATAGATCAAATGCATGTGAAGTTATTTGTTTGTCTTTAGTGAATGCAGGTCAGCATTGGGAGGAGAGTTGTAGTCAAAGAATGACCAAGCGCAAAAAGGGATCAACATCAAACACAAAGAATAAGGTACGTCAACTTTATCTCTTGAGCCTTGTATTTACATATGAGTAATGGGGGTCTAGGCATGGGATGATGGTAAAAAGTAAGAATCTTTAGGTAATTTATACATGCATGATAAAACCCTTAGTGCTAGTCCGTAGGAAGGATTTCCCACCCACAACAGAATTGGTGACCATACTAGGGATCTCTAGGGTTTCTGGGAATATTTTTTCTTGGGTATTTTTAAAAACTGGCTTCATTCCCTGTTTTTAAAGTTTCTACAAAAGTCTGAGCTAACAGAGATTCTGGTCTTCCATACCATTTATCTTTTTTTCTTTGTTCTACTGCATTTTTTTACGGGACCCACAGAGGTACACATGGCCTGTATAAGGTCTGCACGCGTGTACCCACGCCCTACCTTCACACAGCCTACGTGTACACGCTAGCTGAGGAAGTGTCAGTCGCGTGTATGATTTCAAAAAATTTCTTTTAGGGAGGCAGACATACTCTCCCCTGTCAAAAGTGATCCTTCTCAAGGGTTTTCTGGAACTTATTCTAGTCTCTGTTTCTTGCAGTTTGTAGCTTAGGTTTCACCTCAGATTGGTTTTGTTCTATGAAATTTTCCTTGAATTGCTTTTTTTTTTGTCAAAGTAAGTTTTTGAGTCTTCAAGAGATTCTGGTTCTCAATACCAGTAGTCTCTGCCAGTGTTTGATTGCTTGTATTTTCATTTTTTTGAGGATTTGCAGAGGTACACATGGCCTACATAAGGCCTGCATGCGTGTACATGCGCTTTGACCTTACACATCTCGCGTGCACACGTTGGTTGTTGAACTGTCAGCAACGTGCTTGTTGAGAAAATTTTTGTTTAAGGAGAGGCAGTCATCCTCTTCCTTATCAAGAGTTATACCTCTCAGGGATTTCCTTGATTTAATATTGGTCTTTGTCATAGTAGTCGACAACTTAGGTCTGATTACAGCATAGCTTTCTTTTTCATTAAAAGATTTATTTTGTTTCTTAGCTTTTTTAACTTATTTTTAGCTTAAAATTTTAAGAAAAATGAGTTGCATTTTGAAAAAAAATTCCCCCTCATGGACGGGGGGGGCCATGAATCGTGCATTCATCAATTTCTTTTAGAATATTTTGTTATTTCTGTTTTGATTAGAAGAAAATATTAAATATATATATATATATATATAGTTTGTTAGATCTCTTTCTTTCTTGGCATTTTCTTTGCATTGTTATTTGAAAAAGAAAAGAAATTAGCATAGTGTTGTGTTTTCTTCTCATCTTAAAAGCATTTCAAAACAAAACAAAATATATATATATATATATATATATATATATATATATATATATAATCATTCTTTGCCATTGTTCATGTAAGTTTCATCATTTTTTCACAAGATTCTTAACACCATCAGTTGCACTACCGTACCCTTTTGAGTAAATCAAGCCAGTAAAAAGAACGCTAATTAAAATCAACTAGACTTTATGTTTTATAGGGTTCATCAACTA
>ML820648.1:58525-69068 GCA_009831015.1 Picea engelmannii
ATTGTTATTCCATGGGCATATTTGTTATGAATGTTGATGGATTATGCTATTGAATGTGCTAACATTATATATTATCACCATATGCTTGAGTTTCTTGGTTGTTGAGGACAATTTGTAGGTGTATTGCTTTGAGTCAAGTGCTCAATGGTGGACTTCATCGAATGTTTGGACGAGGTAGGCCTTTTATATTGTATTTCTAGCATATTTGTTTATATAGAATACCTGATATTAGATTTGATTTCTGCAGTCATTTCTGTCTATTGTGGTTTACCCCTAACCATAGAGAGATTTTCCTCATAACAATTGATCCAAAGTTTTTATGGTATTTCTCAACACACATTTTTGGATGAGGCAAAATGTTTTGTTTGCATTTTAGTATGGTGCATATCAGTTTGCAAAAAAATCAAGCTATGGTAACTCCATTTCACTTCTCAGCATCATGGTGGCATTATGCATGGAACTTGTGAAATTTTCAAAGAACATAGTTGGTTCCGTTCCTATAATTATATGCATGATGAAAATCAAGGTTATTTCCTAAACTATGACCTTCAAAGCATATTAAGTTTATAAGTTTTTATATAATTTATGTGTTTTTGAGTTTGGTATATGGATATACCATTTTCATGTGGAAAGGAACAATACAATCAAAACATACCATGGTGAAGTTTTGTGACGCAAAGTTGTCGGCCCTCGGGTCGAGATCCACTCTCAGGATCGTTCTTTAACCCCTTAGATCCGGATCGGCTCTTTCGAATTCCCTACTGGAATCTCCTTTCATTCGATCCACAGGTCCTTTTTTCGCAGCTCGCACTCTTGCGAGTTCGTGAGTCGTGACTCCCGACTCTTCCTCTCTAATCTCGCGATACCCGAGATCGCGAAATGGGTATAGCCCTTTCTTCCGTCAGCGCCCTCCTTGCGCGACCGCCGGCTAGGCTAAGCACTAGCACTTCTCACCTCTCGCAGCTTCGCGAGTTCAAAGGTCCAACCTTGATACCTTTCTTTCCCGAACCCCCGAGAGGCAATATTGACTTTTCTCTTCTCGATCTCGCTACTCTCGACTTCGCGAGTCGAAGGATCAAACTTTTGTTCCCTTATCCCCCGAGTCCCTGAGACGCAAGAGGTCAATGGGGTGTTGACTCCTCCAAATGTCCGCCGGTCTACTTCCCAGGCCCACTTCATGATTCTGCCATGTGTCCCTCCATACCTCGGCTCTCGGCACTTCATGACTTTTGCAATTGAGAGTAACTCCTCTCAACCTCCGAACCCCTAAACGCGCGATAGGCGATGGGGTTCCTGATCCAATGGTCCTCCTGCTCTCTGGACCCAATGTCTACCCTCACTCCTCGCGATTTCGCCACTCGCGACTTGGACCACCCAAGGTTTGGGCTCTCATTCGGTGAACCTCTGAGTTTGCGAGATCCCTAGATCTCTGCCACCTGTCCTCTCTAGACGGACGGTCCTGATCCTTTCATGACTTCACTACTCATGAAGTTGAATGACTTCCCTTTCTGACCTCCGATGCCCAAACCCCCGATACGGGTGATTTCGTGACACGTATCCTCCTTCAAATGAATGGCTCTAATTCTTTCTATTTCACGACTTCACACCTCGCGACCTCGTGAATCTTGATACTCACCTCTGTGAGTCCCGGTGCCCGAATCTCCGAAGTGGATGATTCTGCGACACACATCCTCCCGCAGATGGACAGTCATGATCTAATCTCGCCTTTTCGTGATTTCTGAGGTCGAGTGCCCAGACTCTCATCCTCCGGACTCTCGAACTCATGAGACATCGATATCTCGATACAACCTCTTCGGGACTTCTCCTTTCGCTGCTCTTCGCGTGAGGTTTAAACCTCATGCATCTTCTGTCAGATCTAACGATTGATGGTTGTTCACTCAAGATCTGACGGCTTCAGATCATTTCTCCTGTGTACTCTTCCTGTACTGCCTCCTGGACGTGAAAACCTTCAACATTCCAAATCTTCTCGGCTTAATCCGACCGCAGCTATTACTCCTCCCAAGCTTTGGCGCTTTTCTTCCGGATTTGGAATAATTTCGAATGCTCAAAGGCCTCGACCTTTGTTCATCTTCCTCTGCAAACTCTGCGTGTATAAAAACGTTATCCCTCCTGAGCTTTGGGAACTTTGAACTCTTTCAGAGAGTTCTCTGGCCTCTGCACTCCTTGCAGTTGTGGCTCCGTGCAATGAAAGCACTATTCCTCCTAAGCATTACTCTCGAATCCTCAAAGGATTCTTCGACTTCTACGCTTCTTGCAGAACCTCTGCGCACACAAGGTGTTATTCGTCCTAAGATTTCCTGTAACTTTGACCTCCAAGGAAACTCATCCTTTTTTCCTTTCTTCCTTAGATGGAGAATTCAGATGCCCTCCTGGCTATCCTTCTACTCAAACAACTTCTTGTTGAGTGTCTCAGAGTGTTCAACCACCCTATAAAAATCCTTCAGTGGACTCTTCTTTAAATCACAGAACTCAAAGATTTATTTTCCTCTCTGTGCCTATCTGCACATCTACTCAATGCCCACCTGGCAGAGTATCTTCTTACAGAACATCTAGCAGTTATGTTCTCTCCTGTGCACCCTATGTACCTGCTCAATGCCCTCCTGGAAGAGCTCTCAGAATCCTCAGTGATTCTGATTTCAATTGAACTCATAGCAGAGTTCTTCCTTTGTGCACTCCTTGCACCTGCTCGATGCTCACCTGGCAGAGATTTACAGAACTCCTCAGGGATTTTGTATGCAATTGTGTCCCTTCTACACAGCCTTGCCTCCTGAGGTGTTCAACAACCTCAAAGGTCTTCCTCCGAGTTGTTGATTCCAGTTTCTACGCCCACCTGGCACGTCTTTGTCTGACTCCGCAGAGTTCAGAAGTGCATCTAGGCACTGGTATTCAGAGACCACAGTACTCTGTCATGCCCTCCTGGCATGAAACCACAAAGAACCCCTCTCTAGCCTGAAATCAAAACAACTCCCTGCAACTGTCTAGCATACATCTACGGCATAAATTGAACACACAGAGACATTCATTCAACACAGGAAAGATGCAGAAAAACTATTGTTTGTATTAAATGGAAAATGCTTATTTTTACAAGGTGTTCCTGAGCACAGCCTGTAACAAGGTCTTGGATCCTTCTCTTGCACATTCACTCTCTCTTGTGCATACTCCCACTATCACAACTCCTCCAAAATGAGATCCAAATTGATCTTTTACATGAGGGGCTCTTCGAGCTCTTCCCTCCAATCTACCTATCCTATTCAATGGCATTGAATGGGTTGTCTAGTCCACAAATCAGATCTAGATCTTAGCCTTCAAAGCATTAAAGGCCTACCTACTTCTACGCATGTGCAAATCATGGCTTCACGGCTCACCAACCTAAGACATTAAATTACATTCATTCAAATTCAAAATTGAAGACGAGGGTTGTGCCTCTCTTAAGCCTTGAACGCACATGCTAATGTGGCTGGCTGGATGGCTGGCTGGATGACATGGAGAGATGCTCCTGCATCATACTCCTCAGCTGCAAAATTCATGAGCTTCCACTCTCAGCTGTGGAAATCCTCCTGGATCCCAAACAAATTTTTGGAGCTGTTCATCTGCTCCATCTCTTTGTTGTTGTTGCTGCTTCACTACTGCTGCTAATTCTTTTCTTCTGCTCAGCTTCTCTTTTCTAACAGTTTCTGCTGACTCTAACATCAGCTCCCTAATCTCGTTGATCACTTTTTCCAGCTGCTCTAGTGGCTGGCCATGTTCATGCAGTTTCCTCGGTTGCAAAATTTTTTTGTAGTTTGGCAGATTGCAATGATCTCCCATGCCTACTTCATCAGTTGCTTACAACTTCGCCTGTTGGATGTGCACACTCTGCACTTTCACCCTTCTCTCCAGGGATTCAATCTGTTCATACAGATCAGCCAAACTAGTGTTGTCTACTTCTTCCTCTTCTTCCACTTCTGCAAGCTCCAATGTTGCAGTCTTTTCAGTTTCCTGGATGAAAATATCAAGCCACTCCTCAGAATGCTCATCTTCTTCTTTTGCTTGGGCAGCTTCCCAAATCTGCTCCAATGCTTCCTTCCTAACAGTCTCAGCTAGTTGTCCTGTGTCTGTTGTTGCTGCATCTGAAACACAAATTTTTGCCTTCCCTTGGTCAAATGGTAAGAATATTTCGATTCCCCCAATCATCAAAAGATTTCTCTGATCTTCCTCCTCTGTCAGCTGCATCTGCTGATCCAAACTCACCTCTGAGTTCATGAGACTCTCACATAGCCTCACCTACTTATCCCTGCCCACCTAGCAATATGGGATTTTCCTACTGCTTCCTTGGCAGACTATGAGATCATCTGATCCCATATTTATCAACACCTCGGGTTGAATTGAACTCACTTCCGAGTCCATGAGACTTTCAGATAGTCCCATCTCTGTTCTCATGCCCACCTGGAAAATTGAAAACCCTCTGCTACCCTTCTGGCAATCCATGAGATCTTGTAGCAATCTAAATCCATTACCCTCCTGGCAATATGAAATTCCCTAGTTGTTCTCATGACAGTCTGTGAGATCCTCAACTGATCTCAACTCTTTTCCCACCTGGCAATCGGGAATTTCCTCTCTACCCTCCTGGCAGTGCTTGAGATCTTCAGCTGATCCCAATTCATCCTTACTACTGAGACTTCTCCCAGTCTCTGGCTTACCTATCTGAACCCCTTCTTCTGGTTTGTTGAGGTTTTCATCATGCCTCAACCACCTTCTTAACAACCTATGTTGTCTTCTAGCCATCAACTCCTTGACTGGCCATTTTATCTTTTTCTTCATGGGCCATTCATATACCCATCTTGACCTTGCATTATGTTGCACCTCCAATTCAAGTTCATCCATCCTTGTGTTCATCTCAGCGAGTTCTTCATCCCATTCAGCGTCACTCATCAGCTCTGGGTCTTTCCTTCCAGCGTATCTTTGGCCTTCAGTAGCCATATCGATGTCCCTATCTGCCCTCCTGTCAAATCTGCTGCTCACTTGCAAGCAATCATTCATAGAGTCTCCAGCACTCTATCCTCTTTTGCCTTCTGCTTCTCTACCTGAAATCTACCGACAGAGTTCTTGCTTTGATACCAAACTTGACGTAGACCTATTGGCCCTCGGGCCAAGATCCGCTCTCAGGATCATTCTTTAACCCCTTAGAGATGGATCGGCTCTTTTAGATTCCCTGCTAGAATCTCCTTTCATTCGATCCACAGGTCCTTTTTTTGCAGCTCGCACTCTCGTGAGTTCGTGAGTTGTGACTCCCAACTCTTCCTCTCCAATCTCGTGATACCCAAGATCATTAAATGGGTATAAACCTTTCTTCCATCGGCGCCCTCCTTGCACGACTGCCAGCTAGGCTAAGCGCTAGCACTTCTCACCTCTCGCGCCTTCACGAGTTCAAAGGTCCAACCTTGGTACCTTTCTTTCTCGAACCCTCAAGAGGCAATATTGAATTTTATCCTCTTGATCTTGCTACTCACGACTTCGTGAGTTGAAGGCTCAAACTTTCATTCCCTTATCCCCCAAGTCCTCGAGACGCGAGAGGTCAACAGGGTGTTGACTCCTCCAAATGTTCGTCGGTCTACTTCCTGGGCCCACTTCGTGATTCTTCCACGTGTCCCTCTGTACCTTGGCTCTCGGCACTTCGTGACTTTTGCAATTGAGAGTAACTCCTCTCAACCTATGAACCCCCGAATGCGCGATAGGCGATGGGGTTCCCAATCCAATGGTCCTCCTACTCTCTGGACCCAACGACTACCCTCATTCCTCATGATTTCTCCACTTCCGACTTGGAGGACCCAAGGTTTGGGCTCTCATCTAGCGAACCTCTGAGTTCACGAGATCCCTAGATCTCTGCCACCTGTCCTCTCTAGATGGACGGTCCTGATCCTTACGCAACTTCGCTACTCGTGAAGTTGAATGACTTCCCTTTCTGACCTCCGATGCCCAAACCCCCGATACGAGTGATTTTGCAACACGTATCCTCCTTCAAATGAACGGCTCCGATTCTTTCTGTTTCGTGACTTCACACCTTGCGACCTCGCGAATCTTGATACTCACCTCTATGAGTCTCGATGCCTGAATCTCCAAAGTGGATGATTCCGCGACACGCGTCCTCCCGAAGATGGACGGTCACGATCTAAACTCGCCTTTTCATGATTTCTGAGGCCAAGTGCCCGGACTCTCATCCTCTGGACTCCCGAACTCCCGAGACATCGATATCCTGACACAACCTCTTCAGGACTTTGCCTTTCGCTACTCTTCGCGTCAATTTTAAACCTCGTGCATCTTCTGTCAGATCTAATGACTAACGGTTGTTCGCTCGAGATCTGACGGCTTCAGATCATTTCTCCTATGCGCTCTTCCTGTACTGCTTCCTGGACGTGAAAACCTTCAACGGTCCAAATCTTCTTGGCTTAATCCGACGGTAGCTATTACTCCTCCCGAGATTCAATTCTTTTCTTCCGGATTTGGAAGAATTTCGAATGCTCAAAGGCCTCGACCTTTGTTCATCTTCCTCTGCAAACTTTGCACATATAAAAACGCTATCCCTCCTGAGCTTTGGGAACTTTGAACTCTTTCAGAGAGTTCTCTGGCCTCTGCACTCCTTGCAGTTGTGGCTCCATGCACCGAAAGCATTATTCCTCCTGAGCATTACTCTCGAATCCTCAAAGGATTCTTTGGATTTTGTGCTTCTTGCAGAACCTCTATGCACACAAGGTTTTATCCGTCCTGAGCTTTCCTGTAGCTTCGACCTCCAAGGAAACTCGTCCTTTTTTCCTTTCTCCCTCAGATGGAGAATTCAGATGCCCTCCTGGCTATCCTTCTACTCAAAAAAATTCTTGCTGAGTGTTTCAAAGTGTTCAACCACCCTGCAAAGATCCTTCAGTGGACTCTTCTTTAAATCACAGAACTCGAAGAGTTCTTTTCCTCTTTGTGCCTATATGCACATCTACTCAATGCCCACCTGGCAGAGTATCTTCTTACAGAACATCCAGCAATTTTGTTCTCTCCTATGCACCCTATGCACCTGCTCAATGCCCTCCTAGTAGAGCTTTCAGAATCCTTAGTGATTCTGATTTCAGTTGAACTCACAGAAGATTTCTTCCTTTGTGCACTCCTTGCACCTGCTCGATGCCCACTTGGCAGAGCTTTACAGAACTCCTCAGGGATTTTGTCTGCAACTGTATTCCTTCTACATAGCCTTGCCTCCTAAGGTGTTCAGCAACCTCAAAGGTCTTCCTCTGAATTGTTGATTCCAGTTTTTGCGCCCACCTAGCACATCTTTGTCTGACTCTGCAGAGTTCAAAAGTGCATCTAGGCACTGGTATTCAGAGACTGTAGTACTCTGTCAAGCCCTCCTGGCATGAAACCGCAAAGAACCCCTCTCTAGCCTGAAATGAAAACAACTCCCTGCAACCATCTAGCATACATCTATGGCATAAATTGAACACACAGAGACATTCATTCAACATAGGAAAGATGCAGGAAAAACTGTTGTTTGTATTAAATGACAAATGCCTATTTTTACAAGGTGTTCTTGAGCACGGCCTATAACAAGGTCTCGACTCCGTCTCTTGCACACTCACTCTCTCTTTTGAATACTCCCACTATCACAAATCCTCCAAAATAATATCCAAATTGATCTTTTACATGAGGGCCTCTTCGATCTCTTCCCTCCAATCTACCTACCCTATTCAATGGCATTGAATGGGCTATCTAGTCCACAAATCGGATCTAGATCTCAACCTTCAAAGCATTAAAGGCCTACCTACTTCTATGCCTATGAAAAGCATGTCTTCACGGATCACCAGCCTAAGACATTAAATTACATTCATTCAAATTCAAAATTGAAGACGAGGGTTGCGCCTCTCTTCAGCCTTGAACGCACGCACTGACATGGTTGGTTGGCTGACGTGGAGAGATGCTCCTGCATCATTTTGGTTTTGATATATGTGTGTATATATAAATGATATGTGGCATATATCAATAAACAAAGGGCAATACTACCAAAGAATGGAAAGTTTTGAAGTTTTGGTTTATAAACTCCATGATATGGTCATTTAATATGTAAGGTTGTCAAGGCATATAACTTGGTTGGTATGATACATATGATTATAACTATTCACAAAGGTATAAGCCCTGACCCATTTGACTAAGATAAGYGCRCAAACATAGATATCATGGTTGAAGTGATGTGTTGGAGGTAACATTTATTGGCATATGATATATGATTTGTGTTTGACATAGCACATGGCATAATTTATATGGTTCATTGATGCATTGTGTTGGGGTTTTTTCATTTCAATTATGTTTGGTTTGTGGAGGAAGAATTCTGGCTCAGATTTGGAAAACCCTTCCCCTTATAGTTGCAGCAATTGAATCGGCCTCCATTACTAGTATAAAATCACTCTTTAGACGAGGGATGTACTCACTAGTCTATGAAACATCTCTTGCAATTTTTTGTAATTTAATGAGTAGTAATGCTCTGAGATTGGCTAGTAATGACTGTGTGTTTTTCTCTGTTTTTTTTTCCCATAAAAATAGAATTGTTTATTGTTGTTTGAGGGTTTTCATTTGAAAAATAAAAATGTTTTGTTGCCCTCTACTGTAGCATACATAATCTCGTCCACATTCATACTTTCATTTTCCATTCTCCTGGAGATGTTTTTGAGAAATGGTGGGATGTGAAAGAAAATAGATGATGGGTTAAACCCATTGTTGTTATAGATGTTATGGGTCAAGTTTTTGTAAGTTTTAAACCTATGAAGTAAATAAATGCATATATATTCTTAAGCAAAACAGAATTTAATCAATGGCCCATACACAAAGTACACAGAGATTTTATACCGGAAACCCTCAACTGGGAAAACCTTCCTTATCTTCATTATCTTGAATTTCACCATTCACTATACAATATATACAATGTTTTTAGGTATTCCGTAGATACCAAAACCCTAATCCCTAAAACCGGGATTTTTTTTGTAAACCGCTAAAAATAGCAAAAACCGCCCAAAAAAAACATTTCAGGGCACTGCCCCAAACGCTACGCGTAACCAAGGGGGGCATACCTGCCCCCCTGTTGGAAATATGGCTACAGCAGAGATGACGCAGATGATCAAGGTTGTCATTGATGGCAATCAATTGTTTATGGAGAACAAATGCGAACACAGATGTTGCAACACAAATGCGAACACAGATGCTGCAACACAAATGCGAACACAGATGCTGCAACACAAATGCCAACACAGATGCTGAAACACAGATGCTGAAACGCAGAGGCTGAAACACAGAAGCAGCAGAGATGACGAAGACAGTCAAGGATTGTCATTGATGCAATCGGTTATGAAGCAGTCAAGGTTGACAACACACACAAGAGATACTGGAACATAGAAGCTAAAGTGCTGAAACACAAATGCTGAATCACAGATGCTGAAACGTAGATGCTGAAACACAAATGTTGAATCACAGATGCTGAAACGTAGATGCTGAAACACAAATGCTGGATCACAGATGCTGAAACGCAGATGCTGGAACACAGCGTTGCATGAGGTGGCATGCGTAGAGGAGGCAGAGTAAAGAGCCAGTTCGGGAGAATGCTGGCACGCGAGAAGCAGAAGAACGAATAAACGAAAAAGGAAACTGCAGTTGGAGTTAAGAAAAGCAGAAAGACTTTTAGTCTAAAATTAGACTGGTTGTTAACACAGCGGTGCATGATGTGGCATGCGTAGAGGAAGCATGCAAAGAGTCAGAAAATCAAGGAGAATGTCGGCATGCGAAAAGCAGAAGAAAGAATGAAAGAAAGGGAAACTGCAGTTGGAGTTGAGAAACGTATGGAAAACCTCTGCATGTGGAGAATCTATATAATGCGCTGGAACAGAGATGAATTGGTGCTGTTGATGTGAGAAAGAGAGAGAGAGCTCTGGATGTGAGAAAAGAAGGAGGAGAACCTGCGTGACAGGAGAAGGAGCTGAGAATGGGCTTCAGAGGACTGTGAAGCAGAGCAGCAGATCAAAGGCAGTAAAACAGAATTTGTGGCTGAAGCAGTTAAGAAAACCAGAGATGGTTAAATCAAAGCAGCACAGCAGAAATGGTAAGCAAGCTATATCATAATAAGCAAAATGGTTTGAGCTAGATTTTTTATTTGAGAAACTAGGGCGGTAGGGTGGTGCTCGGGAGGACTGTTGTCCTCAGAAGTTCAAGTAGGTGCTTGAACACAGGAAGTTGTAGCTTCCATCTGGTTGCAGCCAGAGAAACTAGGGTGGCAGGGTGGTGCTAGGGGATACTGATGTCTCGATCTGCAAGTGGGTGCTTGTAGAATTTGAAGGTTGGTGCCTTCACTCAGTTGGTGCTGAGACTGATTGGAAGTTGGTGCTTCCACCCAGTGGGTGCTGGGATTCTGTGGGAGTTGGTGCTCTCAGCCAGTTGGTGCTGGCAATCAGAGGTTGTAGCCTCTATGAGTTGGTGCTCATAAAATATGAGATGTAATGAAGTTGGAGCTTGCTGAACATCT
>ML820648.1:120993-139459 GCA_009831015.1 Picea engelmannii
TCGAAGTCCAAAAGTGGGCCAAAACCTCCAAAACTGACCAAAGTTTCCCCAAAACTTAGTCGAGCGCCAACAAGCCCCCAACACTCACCTGTGAGTCATCCTGAGTCACTCAGGTCCAGACAATGTTGCTTCAAAAGTATCGAGATTAACTCGATCTGCCTCGACTTGCTGCCTTGCCTAAGCCTCCTACTCAGCAAGCTCCTGGACTGTCTGCTCTGTAACAGGCCCTTCCATGCATTGTCCTACTGCTGCAACTACTTTATCTAACTTTGAACCCTAGTCATCGATCTCCTCTAACACCTTGCAAGCTTCATCCTGCACAGGTTGTAACTTATGTGTTACTTCCGTCACCTTGCTCTAAAGGGAAGTGATATGTTTTTGTACTGTGTGTTGCTCCTAGGATCTCTTCATCCTTTCCACTGTTGTGAGAAGCTTCATCTGCGACTGCAATGAAAATGCTTGTTGTTTCACCTTCTATAACTGGGCCTCTAGCTTCTTTAACTCTGGATCCTCGACGAGGCATTCATACGTCTGGGTGCTTCTGTCACTCAACTGTTTACATGTTGATGCGAGGGATTTTATACTTTCTACTATGTTTTTGGCAGACTCCTCCCTTCTGTTACGCACCTCCTGCGGGGTGCTTGACACTTTTCGGGCCTCTAGTTCAGCTATCCTAACCTGAAACTATTGGAGGGTCTCTGCGAGCTTCGCTACTTGAGCTTCGACAGGCTCTTGCTCCTCTTGTACGAATCCTGCCACAAAGTGACACACTTTACTTACTGCTTCTTTGACCATGGCCTGCTCTGCAAGAAATTGCTCTTTTTCCTTCTATAGCTGGGCTTCGCCAGCTTTCTTTTCCTCCTGAAGCTCTGCTTTCTCACTTACATAGGAAACTACATTGTCCTGTGCTACTCATAATTGTACTAGGAATTTTTCTTTCTCCTTTTGCAAGGCTTTTGTAGCCTTCTCCTCTCTTCTTGAGCTCTCTGGAATCGAGCTTTTGTTGCATTAGCAAGCCTTCTTAGCTGGGATTCTCTTTCAGTGGTCATTTCTCTCATTTCCCTTATGCATGCCTTCAAACCTTCCTCCAATACTTTGACATGTTCTGGAAGTATTCCTTTAAGGTTAATCTCAACATCCAAGTTGGGGCTAGCATATAGTGTTTCAGGGGTGGGAAACTTGATTTTATGCTAGGGGAGGGTGATACAAATCCCTAGTTCACCCTATAGAGTTGGTTCATCCCCTAAGTCTGCGATCTATGATGAGAAAGGTGCAGTAGGCACTACACGGACCAAGCGAACAGCTTGTTGCACTTCCTTCAACTCCCTCTCAATCCTTTCATATAACTCCACATGTTTCTCTTCGTATCTCTGCAACATGTCTTCAAAGGCATCCTCCATAGCTCTGCAGACCAGACTAATGTCGTTTTCAGTGAGAGTGGCTTCCAATTGTGGCTTATTGGTGCACATTTTCTTTCTTGCTGAAGGTTTCTTCGGAGTAACTTTCCTATTTTGTGGGGTCACTATCACAACAGGGGTATCTTCAGGTGGTGGGGTGCTAGTTGTAGCTTCGCCTCCTCCTTTCTCTTCTTCTCCTTTATCTCCTCCTCCATGTTCTTCTACTTCATCTTCTCCTCCTCTTGGAAATCTAGACACTCTATCTCCATAGGTATCCTCTTCATCACTCTCTATGTCCTGGACTTCAATCTGCTTTTTGTGTTTCCTCTGTTTCTTCATCCCACTGGACTGTTCAACGTGTTCAGCTCGCATAACCATCGAGCTTCCTATAGTATCAGTGTCAAATAACTATGCATTGGCGAAAGGTACAAGAAATGCTTTTGGCCAATCCTTTATAATTTGTTCCATAACTTCATCCGTGATCTTATAGTATAAGTGAAATATTTCCTGGTGCTCATCTCTTCACGTGGTGATGTAAATGAAGTGGGGATCAACGTAGAACTTCTCTATGGGACAGTACCGATGCAGGGTACGCGGTGTCATACGAGGGAATTCTTCAATGGCGACTTTCAACTGTTGATAATATCTATGAAATACGGCATTAGATTTCCACTGCTTAGTCATGTCATTGGTATACCACGGGGTGGAAAACTGAGCGGTCAGGGGCTCCATAGGTTCAATCTATGGGAAAGTATCTCCTTCAGGCATCTGTCAAGCCACAAATGAAATCAAGATGATCAATATATTGTAGTGAATCTCATATCCTAAGTCATGGGCTTTGCGACAATCTTTTTTTAACTCGTTGACGAGGTAGTTCGCCCAGTTCATATGCAGTCCCTCCACACACTTTCCTGCGAGGTCCACCACGAACCCGGTGTCCTGTGTGGGGCAGTTCTTCCTCACTATATTTCTAGCTAAGAGTTGATAAGCAAGGTGCACTACGCTATCCTGTATGGAGGCTACTCTGTAACCTTGCTTCCCCTTTTCTACCTCTCCATAGGCTTCTTTAATGTGTTGTGCTAAAGAACGGTCTGAGGTCTTCCCTAGGTAGAACTGTTGGGGGTCAGGGCCCTTTAAACTTTAACCTGTGATCCGGTAGATCAGCGTAGGATCCACAGTAATTCTTTTGTCAAGCCATATATATCTTCCATGATAGCACGACAGAAGGAGTTTAACGCAAGCATTAACCTCCTGGTGGTGGCTAAAATGCATAATCTTCATTACATTTAATATGGTTGATTGTTCCAACTCCTTGATCCATGGCTATGGGATGAGGCGAGGTTTCCTTCCGGTTGTCTTCATTAAATAACAGTGAGGAGCTAGTGTGGCGTAGTTCCTCCGGTCTCATAAGTTGAAGTCATTGTGCTTCAACAGCGGGATCTACCCTAACTAACTCCCTACTATGCGAATTCCTTTCAGAGTGTACACAGTGAACACAGAGTACTAGAAATCACGAGGGATACTATCGCGGTTAACGACACCAGCCAGAGGCGAAATATACTCAGGCAAGACCGATGGGATCTATTTCGCGTTAGCCAGATCACTGCGATGCTTGCTTATTTGTTCAGTTACGGGGTTGATGCAGGAGGAACGACGTCCAGTCGAAGTGGAAGTCTGCAGTCCCCTATTTGATGATGCTTGAATACCTTCATATACAGGTATGTCAGCGATGATTTTCCTAACAACTTCCTCGACAGTATTCTCAAAGTCGTTGGGTTCATCCAACATTCTAGTTTTTAATAGACAGCGGATAGACAAAAACAAAGGTGAGGTATACTTTCTGATAACGACAGGCAGCACCGTTCGATACTTATACAGTTCTCGACTTAGATCACTCAGGCACGGGTAGCAAAAATTGGTCTCAGCACCACGATCGATGAGTTAAATAAGTGGGGCAGCATGACGGATCTTCCAACGGACAGGAACTAGAGTTAAATGCTTACATTAATGTAAATCTAGTTGTTATGGAATTGTCTCAACATCCAAAAGCAGTCTATAAACCCATAAATGTGTTTCCTAACCTTTCTGGAGCATCATTCTAACGTTTGGGGCACCTCCAACGGTTATATAACTTCGCCTAAGTGAAGTCCAAATCTGCGCAGACCTGTTGTTCTAGCGAGGTTCAAACCCTACGAACCTGCCTCCTGCGAAGTTCCAGTCTGCGAAGTCTTCCATCTGGTTTCCTAAACTTCTTGTAGTTTTTCCAACTTAGCCTTCTTTTTATTGAGCTTCCTTGCCTTCTTTCATGTTATCTGAGTCTCTTTAATTGCTTCTAGAATTGACACCGACTATGCCCCTGCCTCGGGCACGGTCTCTGCGCTGACCTCCCAGTCTTAACGGATCGTTCTAATTTCACCTTCGAGCTGAAGTGGCTCTTTTGATTCCTCACTAGAACCTCTGTTAAAAACTCGATTCACAGGTCCTTCATTTTCCCCTGTCACGGCTTCTACGCATACCTGATCTCTTCCCGACAGAAATTTCAGGTTTCGGGGTTTCGTGATTCCCGTTGTCGAGAACCTCAGTCTTCTTGATCCCTCGATCTCCGATATGCCGATTTGCCGAAACGGCTTTCAACTTCAGTTAGCCCCCTGGGCTATACCTTTGGTCCACATGACCTCCCCTTATATGACCGCAATCCCTTTTGGGTTTTCGCGACTCAAGCGCCTGACCTCTTGGTCTCTCGACTCCTGAATTACTGATTCCTGAAGTGCCGAAATGACCTTGCCTTTCAGGATTTTCCTCGAACTCCTAGATTGTTTCCACGTGTCCCCCTCAAGATGGATAGTCCTCGTCACTTTGCAATCTTGGGAAATCAAATGCTTATGGGTTCTTTTCCTTGAAACTCCCGAAATCCCAACATGCAAAACGTTGACGGGCTCTTGATCGTCGGCACATGTCTCAACTGACGGACGGTCCTGATTCAGTCTTGAGATTTCGTGACTTGCGATTCCCCGATGTCGCAGTTTCTCTGTCAACTCAAAACCCCGGTAGCCGAAATACCGATGGGTTCTTGATCTCCGCCACGTGTCTCAATAAATGGACGGTCCAGATCAAAATCGGGATTTCCACTATGAAGTGACCCGATCTCCTGTCCTCGAGACTTCCGATACCCCAAATTCAAAAACCCCGATATCCCAACATCTTTCGGGACCTTCATTCTGCTTGCGAGAGTTTAACCCTCGTGCAACTCCTGTCAGGTCCCACGACTGATGGGTATCTAAGCGAGGATCCGACGGCTCATGATCTCCCGAGCTTGAAACTGGGGAAACAGTCGTAACCTCCTTTCTTCTCTGTCAGATCAGACGGCTGGCGGGATTTCGCAAATTCTCTACGAATAAATTTGACTGTTCATCTCTTCCCTTTGACGACTTCGCAGGTTCGAACCCTTATGATGGTTTTCCCGACTTCAAGTCTTTCAAGAACTCCTGCACGCACTCCTTGTGGAAAACCTTCAAACACTTCAATGTTGAACACCTTCGACTCCACGCACTCCTTGCAGCAGCAGTCTCTCAACAATTCATTCAGGTTACAAACCTCTAAAGCTTCATTCGGTCTGTGCACACTTTGCACAGCTCCTGTGCCTAACTGCACCCTTGAGGAAATGAGAACAAAAGCTAACCTATCTGAGCTTTCAGAGACAAAACCCTTTGAACCCTTTTTGTCAACGCACTCCTTGCGGAAAATTCAATTGCACTCCTTGCAGGAACTCTCGCTCAGACAGAGAAACAATTGAAAATCATTTCCTAACTCTTTCTCTCTCAGACTTAAAACATAATCCTGAAATCATTCATACAAAGCATAGAAAAGAAAATGTATAATAGAAAGAGTAAAACCTTGAACAGACCATTCAGCATACACATACAAGAAACAAATACAACGCCATGAATCTGAATTAAGACTTCTTCTATTAACTCAAATCTTTGTACATGGTTGTTTTTCAAACACAACTTCTTTGTTCTAGCTATGTATGCTCTTCTCTGGGAAATGTTCTTCACTATCCTACAATAATACAATGAGGGTGTCTATATCCGTTTTCCCTCCACTCCTAAAACTGTCTAATCTGAGAATTCAAAGCTACCTACTAATATTAATGTCTTCTTCGTCCTTCAGACGAGAGCAGGTCGCTCAAGGTATGATTACAATCTATAAGTATGCCTCTCCTTAACTACTACATTTACATTTGGTGCATCCATCTTCAAAAGTTTTTAAACAATTTATCATGTGTCCAAAATGTATTGTGCTTTCCCCATGCTCGCTTGACGTTGGCGATGCTCCTGCATCATACTCCCTTACTTGAAAATTTTCATGGGCTCCTGTCCATGAGCTCTCACACGGTCTGTCCATGCTTATGAATCTCTACTTCATTCTCCCAGCTGGCATCTTCAATTGGATGTCCCTTCCACTTGACCAAGTATTCAAAGTATTGTTTTCTTCTGGTCTTCTTGCTAACTCTTTTGTCTAGTATGCTTTCCATCTGTGGCTTCTCTGCAACAGGCATATGCTTTGTCCACTGGATCTCTGGTTGTTCATCACTTGTTCCTATTTCCTCAGTTCTGTATGGGTACAAATCTGAGACATTGAATATCGGAGAAATTCTGATCCCATCGGGTAATTCAATATCATAATCATTTGCCCCAAATTTCTTCAAGACCTTACATGGTCTGATCTTCTTCATCTTCAGTTTGTTATATGTCCCCTTCGGGAACCTTTCATTTCTCAGATGTGCCAAAATCAAATCACCAACCTCAAATTGAAGTTGTCGCATGTGTTGATCTTCTCTGCGCTTATATTCTTGGCTCGAGTTCTGTAAACGCTCCTTCACCTGGCTATGAAGTTCTTTCATCACCTCTGCAAAATCTTCTGCACTAGCGCTCCTAGTCGCAATCTATTCTGAATCCCTTAGTTCAGAAATTCCTCTCGGCTGCATGCCATAAACAATTTGAAATGGACTTTGTCCTGTGCTTCTGTTCATTGAATCATTATAAGCAAATTTTTCCTGTGGTAATATGTTGTCCCACTAGTTGTGGTGTTTTGTCACCAAGCTCCTCAGCAAGTCTCCTAAACTCTTGTTCATGACTTCTATCTGTCCATCCGTCTGAGGATGATAAGCTGAACTGAACGATAAAAAATTTCCTAGCTTCTTCCATAAGGTTCTCCATAAGTGTCCCATGAACTTAGTGTCTCGATCTGAAACTATGCTCCTTGGTAAGTCGTGAAGTCGAATGACTTCTTTGAAAAACAGATTCGCAATGTGAGTTGTGTCATTGGTTTTCTGACATGGTATGAAGTGTGTCATTTTGGAAAATCTATCCACTACCACAAAGATTGAGTCAAACCCTCTTTGTGTTCTTGGCAACCCCAATATGAAGTCCATGTTGATTGCATCCTATGGCCTCTCAGGTATGGGCAATGGTTGATAAAATCCTGCATTATGTCTCTTTCCCTTCGAATGCTAGCAAATTTTCCATCTATCCACGAATTTCTTGACATCTGCTTGCATTCCCAGCCAAAAATATGACTCATTCAATTTTGTGAACGTCTTGTTGTGACCGAAATGTTCGGCCAATCCTCCACTATGTTTCTCCTTCAGCAAATTCTCCCTCATGGAGCATTTTGGAATACAAATTTGATTACCTTTAAACAATAATCCTTCTTGGATCATGTATTTTGTCCATTGACTTCTGTCCTTGAGAATTTGATTATCAGTTGCTTCATACGCCTCCTTAAAATCTGGATCATCTCTGTACATGTTCCTGAGATCATCAAAACCCAATGTTTTAACTCTGAACTCCTGCAACATCAAACATTTCCTGCTCAAAGCATCAGCAACCTTGTTAGCAGTTCCAGAAATATGCTTAGTTACAAAAGTAAAGTTCTGCATGTATTCAACCCATTTTACATGTCTTTGATTCAACTTTTCCTATTGAATCACAAACTGCAGTGCATGATTGTCATTGTATAAGACAAACTCCTTCGGGATCAAGTAATGTCTCCATTTCTTTAATGCTTGAATAATATCATAAAACTCCTTTTCATATGTGGAGTATTTCACCTTCACCTCATTCAGCTTCTCACTGAAGTATGCTATCGGCTTGTCTTCTTGACTCAAGACTGCCCCTATTGCAAATCCACTTTCATCACATTTCACTTGAAATGTCTTTTGGAAATCAGGCAACACCAAGATTGGTTGTTCTGTGATTTTCCTCTTCAATAGATTAAAACTTTTCTTAGCCTCTTCTATCCAGTGAAAAGATTTGTGTCTCTTCTTCACTGTGTCCATCATCAGTGCACTAATCCCACTGAAATTCCTGATGAATTTTCGATAGAAACTAGCTAATCCATGAAAACTTCTCACCTCAAATATACTCTTCGGTGATGGCCAATTCTTGATCACCTCCACCTTATCTGGATCCATCCTCAATTTATCTACAGAAATAACAAAACCCAAATAGATGAGTTATGTTTTCATGAATGAGTATTTCTTCATGTTTATCAGCATCTTCTCTTGATGTAATCTCTTCATCACTATAGCTAAGTGGTTTAGATGATCTGCCTCTGTTTTACTGAAGATCAGTATGTCATCTAGATACACAATGACAAATTTTCCAATGAATTCCTTCAGGACTTCGTTCATCAACCTCATGAAGGTACTTGGCACATTCGTTAAACCAAACGGCATAACAAGCCATTCATAGTACCCTTTGTTAGTCTTGAAGGTTGTCTTCCATTCATCACCTTCTCTCATACGAATCTGGTGATATCCACTTTTCAAATCAATCTTCGAAAAAAAATTCGCTCCACTTAAGCAATCCATTAGATCATCCGTCCTTGGCAATGGAAATCTGTACCTGATGGTTATCTTGTTGATTGCCCTTGAATCAGTACACATCCTCCAGCCTCTGTCTTTATTTGGACGGAGTACTGTCGGAACAACACACGGACTCAAGCTTTCTCTAACCAACCCTTTGCCCAACAAATCCTGGACTTGTCTCTTGACCTCTTCATTCTTTTGCAATGTTAATCTGTACGCTGCTTTGTTTGGAAAACTAGCTCCAGGTATGAGATCAATATGATGACTCACACTTCTGATTGGTGGCAACGAACAAGGTAGTTCATCCACTACTATGTCAGCGAACTCTTCCAGTAGTTCCTGAACCTCTTCTGGTAAATCATCTACCCTTGTGCTGGTTAAAACAATCATTGGCTTCCTGACCACAATGAATTGCGGTTCCTCCTTGTTCTTAACCTCTGTAAGAAGTTCCTTCCCGCTCATGAGAAGTACAGTGTTGCTTACTTCAGGTTTCACCTCCTTATCTTTGATTGGAAGCAACATGTGAGTTCTCCCATTCTTCTCTAGGGTGTATGTGTTGATCCTCCCATCATGAACCACATTTCTGTCATATTGCCATAGTCTACCCAGAAATAGATGACAAACATCCATGGGAATAACATCACAGAGTATCTTATCATTATATCCTCATATCTTAAATTCAACTAAACCTTGTTTAGTGACATTTACCTGATGTCCTTTTTGTAGCCATGAAACTCTATATGGACTTGGATGTTCAATCGTCTCCAGCTCCAGCTTTTCTACCATCTCCATTGAAATGAGATTATCCGTGCTACCACTGTCCACAATCACCTTGCATACCCTGTCCTTGGTTTTGCAAGCAATCCGAAAAAGACTGTTTCTTTGGACTGAACTCTCCACCTCCTTCTCTGGTGTTAAGAGAAATTTTCGCATCATCAGTGATCTTCCACCTTCAGCATCTTCTGCCTCAACATTCCATCTCTGTGCTTCATAAATGTGAGTCTCACCACCTTCTTTCTTCTTATCTGGACATTCATAAGATTTGTGTCCATTCTTTCCACATGTGAAGCACTTTATTACTCCACCTCTTCCTCTTCCTCTGCCTCTAGTACGAGGAAAAATGTTTCCATCTACATACTGACCTCTTTGTTCAGTATGCTTCCCTCTCTGTGAACTTCCACCTCTTTCAGTCTGAGTCTGAGGTTTTTTTCCGTCTTCTTTGTGTTTCAGATTTCTATCCTGGGCAACTGATTTGCCTCTGGCTTGACTTATGCCTCGGCCTCTCTGACCTTGTTTTCGGCTCAGCTTCTCTTCAGCTTTTAAATCCATCTGATAAGCATCTTCCACCATTCAGATGGTCATCATGCTCATCTCATCCTGAATGTCATATCTCAGGCCATTCATGTACCTGGAAACCTTTTCATCATCGCTTTCCCGATGACCTGCCCTGATGTTCAGTCTATAGAATTTTTCAGTATATTCCTTCACTGTCATCAGTTTCTGTCTCAAATTTCGCATTCTTCGAAACAAAGTAATCTGGTAATCCTAGGGAATGAATTTTTCCTTCATCTTCGCAATCATCCTATCCCAACTCTTGATTTTCTTCTTGCCTTTGCAGCGTCTGTCAACTTGTAGTTCATCCCACCACAATGTTGCATGTCCTTTCAATCTTCTGATAGCATGTCTGACCTTCTTGTCTTCCTCGACATCTTCATAGTCAAAATAAGTGTCCAAAGCTCTAATCCAGTCTAGAAGCTCTTCAGCATCCAGGTTTCCCTCATAAACTGGGATGTCCATTTTTTCCCTGGCACCCATCCTTGCGATAGCTCTAATCAAGTGTTCATTGGCGGCATCTTCCGCTGAAATTTCTTCTTCTTCATGTTCAACTTCATTTTCACTTTCAGAATCACTAAGATCCCCAGCACCGACTGTGCGCCTCTGTGTTGTCTCCATGTCCTCAAGTCTGGCGTGTAAATCACGCATCTCCCTTGCCATGGTTGGGTCAGGCATCTGCCTACCTCTTCTTCTTGGTATTTCCCTTTCCTCTGGCGGATCAGGTGTTTTCATGTCCCTTCTTCTTGGCGGCATGGTGAATCTTTCTTTTCCTTGCTATAGAAAGCAAAGAAACCTTTATGTGCTCTGATACCAAACCTGACGCCGACTATGCCCCTGCCTCGGCCACGGTCTCTGCGCTGACCTCCCGGTCTTAATGGATCGTTCTAATTTCACCTTCGAGCTGAAGTGGCTCTTTCGATTCCTTACTAGAACCTCTGTTAAAAACTCGATTCAAAGGTCCTTCCTTTCCCCCTGTCACGGATTCTGTGCATACCTGATCTCTTCCCGACAGAAATTTCGGGTTTCAGGGTTTTGTGATTCCCGTTGTCGAGAACATCAGTCCTCTCGATCCCCTGATCTTCGATATGCCGATTTTCCAAAACAGCTTTCAACTTCAGTTAGCCCCCTGGTCTATACCTTTAGTCCACATGACCTCCCCTTATATGACCGCAATCCCTTTCGGGTTTTCGCGGCTCAATTGCCTGACCTCTTGGTCTCTCGACTCCCGAATTACCGATTCCCGAAGTGCCGAAATGACCTTGCCTTTCAGGATTTTCCTCGAACTCCTAGATTGTTGCCACACATCCCCCTCAAGATGGATGGTCCTCATCACTTCGCAATCTCGAGAAATCAAATGCTTATGGATTCTTTTCCTCGGAACTCCCGAAATCCCGACATGAAAAATGTCGAAGGGCTCTTGATCGTTGCCACATGTCTCAACTGACGGACGGTCCTGATTCAGTCTCAGGATTTCGCGACTTGCGATTCCCTGATGTCGCAGTTTCTCTGTCAACTAAAAACCCCGGTAGCCAAAATACCGATGAGTTCTTGATCTCCGCCACATGTCTCAACAGATGGACGGTCCAGATAAAAATCGAGATTTCCACTATGAAGTGACCCAATCTCCTGTCCTCGATACTTTTGATACCCCGAATTCAGAAACCCCGATATCCCGACGTCTTTCGGGACCTTCACTCTACTTGCAAGAGTTTAACCCTCGTGCAACTCCTGTCAAATCCCACAACTGACGGGTATCTAAGTGAGGATTTGATGGCTCACGATCTCCTGAGCTTGAAATTGGGGAAACAATCGTAACCTCCTTGCTTCTCTGTCAGATCGGATGGCTGGGAGGATTTCGCAAATTCTCTACAAATAAATTTGACCGTTCGTCTCTTCCCTTTGACGACTTCGCAGGTTCGAACCCTTCTGAGGGTTTTCCCGACTTCAAGTCTTTCAAGAACTCCTGCATGCAATCCTTGCGGCAAACCTTCAAACACTTTAGTGTTGAACACCTTCGACTCTGCGCACTCCTTGCAGTAGCAGTATCTCAACAATTCATTCAGGTTACAAACCCCTAAAGCTTCATTCAGCCTATGCACACATTGTACGGCTCCTATGCCTAACTGCACCCTTGAGGAAATGAGAACAAAAGCTAACCTATCTGAGCTTTCAGAGACAAAACCCTCTGAACCCTTTTTGTCAACGCACTCCTTCTGGACAATTAAATTGCACTCCTTGTAGGAACTCTCGCTCAAACAGAGAAACAATTGAAACTCATTTCCTAACTCTTTCTCTCTCAGACTTAAAACATAATCCTGAAATCATTCATACAAAGCATAGAAAAGCAAATGTATAACAGAAAGAGTAAAACCTTGAACAGATCATTCAGCATACAACAAATACAACGCCATGAATCTGAATTAAGACTTCTTCTATTAACTCAAATCTCTGTACATGGGTGTTTTTCAAACACAACTTCTCTGTTCCATCTTTGTATGCTCTTCTCTGGGAAATGTTCTTCACTATCCTACAATAATACAATGAGGGTGTCTATATCTGTTTTCCCTCCACTCCTAAAACTGTTTAATCTGAGAATTCAAAGCTACCTACTAACATAAATGTCTTCTTCATCCTTCAAACGAGAGCGGGTCGCTTAAGGTCTGATTACAATCTATAAGTATGCCTCTCCTTAACTACTACATTTACGTTTGGCATGTCCATCTTCAAAAGTTTTTAAACAATTTATCATGTGTCCAAAATGTGTTGTGCTTGCCCCACACTCGCTTGACATTGGCGATGCCCCTGCATCAGGAATCCTCTTTCCATTTTTATTCCTATCTTCCCCTAGCATAGTGGCTTCGCACTGTTGAGGTACCCTCAAAGGTTCTGAAGTTAATATCCCTTTTCTCAACACTTCTTGAGTGGGAACACTTCTCTCTTGGATAGATAGGTTCTTCAAGCCTTCCTACATTCTTTCAACCTTGATAGCTAGTTCTTTTATTTTTTGTCCCTCTTGCATTGTTACTTTCCTCTGTTGCTTCGACTTATCCTCTCATTCTTCTCTTAGTTGGTCTATTTTCCTAGCTATGAGATCCCTTAATTCTTGATTTTTCTTTTATGTATCTTCTTCCTCTACTTTCCTTATGATCTGATCCTTCTCAATCCAAGTCTTACCTAACAAAAGTGGGAAAGGGGCATTTTCCTCAACAAACCTAATGACTTCAAACTCTTCTTCAGTCGATGTTCCATGAATAATAATAGGTACAGTAGTTACTCTTCCACATAAAGTTATCATCTTGCCCTTAAACAAGCCTATCCTTCCTAAAGAAGGTACCACAGTAGGCTTTCCCAAAACTTCCCAAGTTTCTTCTCTCATAATATTCACTTGTGTTTCTTCATCCAAGACTATACAATCTATGTCGAAGTCTTTTCTTCTTTCACTTATGCATTTTTTTGCTTTTGGGATTTCTGGTAAACTGACATCTTTATGGACATCCATCATTTCTTCCAACTGTAATAACATAGTCTAAACTTCCTCTGACCTTTTCTCTTTATGACTTTCTAACATACCCTTAGTCTCTTGACTCTTTTCATAATTTTCTTGTCTTATGTCCCTCCCTTCAACTTTAGCAATAATCCTTGGACAATCCTCAACCTTATGACCAACAACCTTACAACAAATAAAAATAGGCCCTACCTTAGGGAATTCCTTAGCAAGATGTCTCAGCCTTCTACAATTATAACACAAAGTCAATCCTCTTTTTCTCTTAAATGTTCCCCAATATTTTTTGTACTGCGCACTTCCCCTAGGATCATAGTGTTGGACCTACAATCTACAAAAATTCGTTCTAGAGTCCTACATCCACTTATCAGTCCAAAAAATATTTCTATGAATAGGAATAACATATATTTCTTCCTTTCCATTAAATTTACTCCAATCAACTCTTTCTTTCAACTGTGCCCTAGCCTTCAGACTAGGACAGAATCTATTAAACATACTTAAATCCATGCTTTCAAAACAAAGAATTTCACTTATCTTTCTCTTACCAAAGCAAAAAGTTTGCCTCTTTTAGAATCTTGCTTAGTCAACAAGTCAGTGTTGGGGGGAAGAATATGCAGATGGCTATTATTATTCGAGGAGTATGACTTTAAGATTGTGGTTAAGCCAGGAAGAATGAATAAGGGACCTGACCACTTATCCATGTTAGAACATGGAGAGGAACCTACCAGTTTGGATGATACACTACCATATGCATAGTTGTTGGCCATCAGGAAATTCGATGATCACTTCGTCGAGATAGTCCAGTTCATGTCCACAAGAATGGCACCTCGCAAGTATACAATTATTCAGAAGAAACAGTTGGTAGTCTGCGCTGCAGATTTTCAACTTATAGTTGGACATTTATATAAGATGGGACCAGATGAGATCTTAAGAAGATGTGTTATGGAGTCAGAAAGACCATTGATTCTTACAAAAGAACATGAAGGCATCGCAGGAGGACATTATGCAGGGAAAGCAATAGCACAGAAGGTTCTCAGAGCTGGCCTCTGGTGGCCCACTTTACATAAGGATGCTAAGGAATACTACAGAGCCTGTGATGTATGTCAAAGAGTAGGGAAGCCTTATAGAAGGGATGAGATGCCTTTATCACCTCAGTTAACTTCACAAGAATTTGAGAAAAGGGCTATTGACTTTGTGGGACCTATCAACCCACCAGGAAAGCGCACAGGAGCTCCATATATCATCACTGCTACAGAGTTTTTACTAGATGGGCAGAAGCAAGAATAGTTAAATACTGTAGTGCAACTACAGCTACACGGTTCATCTTTGATGACATCATAACCATATTTGGATGCCCGGAGATCCTTATGAGTGATCAAATCACACACTTCATTAACAAAACTATTGAAGCCTTGATTCAGGAGTTCGGAGCTCACCATCAAAAGAGCACACCATATCACCCACAGGCGAATGGTACAGTCGAACCTTTCAATAATATTTTGGAGACAATGTTGACTAAGATTTGCAGTGTTAATAGAGATGATTGGGATTTGAGAATTCTAGCAGTGTTATGGGCTTATCTAACTACTTGAAAAAAGTTAACAACGCAGACTCTCTTCAAGTTAGTTTATGGCTAGGAAGTAGTGGTACCTATGGAAAATTTGGTTCTTAGTTTAAGAATTGTAGCATTTACATGTATGGATGACACCGACGATGTTCAAGATAGGCTCGCGTGGTTGATGGAACTAGAGGAAGACAGGTTCATTGCAGGATTTCATCAGCAGGTACAAAACGTACGAGAAAAGGCTTACCATGATAGACATATCAAGAAGAAAGAATTTAAACAAGGAGATTTGGTACTTTTATATGACAGCAAGTTCATGAAGCATCCAGGAAAGTTTAGGACACATTGGCTTGGGCCATTCGAGTTTGTCTATGTTACAGAAGGTGGAGCTACGTAGTTGAAGGCTCTTAATGGAGAATGGAAGGATGGTTTAGTAAATGGGAGTCAGTTGAAGTTGTATTGTGACAACCAACAACTTCGCAGCTCTCAGTAAAAGAAAAGGAAGAAGGGTCTAGGTACCAGGTGTAGTTGAAATTGGGTACCAGACACAGAAAATACAATCTACACACGATAGGGAGGGACAGAGCAGAAAGCACAGGCTACTTCGTGCAGTCTGCAGTCGAAGTAATACAAAAGGATCAACCCTGCAGTGACTCGAGACGAGTCACATGTGGGTGTTGGGGGCTTGTTGGACCTTGGTCATGTATTAAGAAAAAAAAGCGAAGATTAAGAAAGAAGAAAGACAAAGTATGAAGTGCGCAGAAGGAACACAAAATGAGGAAGGGTCGAAGTGGTTAAAGAAGCATAAAGGAAGGAACGAAGTAAGGGAAAGAAATTCGTTGAAAGAGAAGATCAAGGAAGACAAAACAGCAAAGATGATAGATCATGGACAAGTCAGCAAGCAAAAGAAAACACTAATGGGTGCTTTGGAGCACCTCATGGAGAAGAAGGAAGAACAGGTCGGTGAAGTCCTTAAAATGAGGGTTATGTGGACCCAGGGTTTTTGGCACATGGGCTTCGGTCGATGGTTTTCTAAGAGTCATGGAATGTATAAATAGAGGTCTAGAAGAGTTGATATGGAATGTGATAGTGGTGTTGAGATATAAAATTGTTATGTTTTAGGGAATTCTTGTATTTTGGGTCTTCAGTTGGGTGTGAAGATCAACCCTGTAGCTCGGTGCGTAGGGATAGGAAATAAAAAGGAAGAGAGAAAGGATCTGCAGTTGAGTGTGCAGATAGAACTGTATATCTTCATCTATTCTATCAATAAACACAGTTCTATGGACCTAGCCCTAGGGAGAGGGTGAACCACGTAAAATCTTGTTGTTCCATGTGGTTGATGTTTTGTTATTTACTACCTTTTACATTGTTATTGCATTGTTATTTTTCCTGTCGAAGATAAGAATATATAACTTACTTCGCGAAGTTAAGCATAACATTGTTAAGAATCTCTGGGTTATTTTGCATTGTTTTTTTGGAATCATCTTGCATTTACTCTGGTTGTAGACACTTGTGTCATGCAACCCTCCTATTACTACTTTTGGTGAGACTTCATCTACTTCGCAGGTGTTGTTGTAAGGGCCAGTAGTTAGGGTTCGTTGGTGCGTTGTTAGAGTTGAACCTTGGGTTTTCCCCTATGCCAGCAAATGGTTCTGTTGCAACGGAACCATTTGTTGGCATAGGGGCAAACCCAAGGTTCAACGCTTAACAATGCACCAACAAAACCCCAACTACCGGCCCTTTCGGCAACACTTGCGAAGAAGGCGAAGTCTCACCCGAGGTAGAAGCGGGGGGGGTTACAGGACGCAGGTGTCTATAACCAAGCTAGGACACGATTATGTGATAAGAGCACTTCGCAGAATATTATGTTAATGCTTAGGAAGTGAACATGCATTAGTTTATTAACCTCATTAACACCACAGAGCATAATCAAAGACAGATAAGCGCAGTAACAACAAGTGATTATGCACCATGAGCACTTAGCACTGTGAGTTAAGCCTAACATTCATTTACCCTTTAACATAAGTAAAGTACTTAAGAAACAAAATATATATTCATTACACATCATAATCAAAGCACTGAGCAAATGTATAACAGAAATGACATTGCACAAAGCAAACCATGAGACACCAGATATACATGGTTCACCCTAGGGTGGGGCTACGTCCACAAACCACTTTTCCTCTTTATTATTCACCAAAATATTACATCCAGTCACTCATGTGCACTAAGCCACGGAGTCAAACTTCGCACAAGACAGGAGATCTGCGCACTAAGCACTAGATCCTCCTTCTTTACCTTCCAAAAATAGGTCAAATGCATTGAGCCAAAATCTCTTATCACGACAGTTAGCACCTGCTCCACACTGAGCATCACAAGCACTAAGCAGAGTCTACAAAATCACAGTCGAGCACAAAGCCTCGACCACATACATTTCTTCGCACACAAAACTATTGCTTCTACAATACATTCCTCTTTATTTATACTTTACAAAATCTTACAATAAGGCCTAAACATGGGGAAAACCCATGGGCCGACATCCCATAAACCCGTGACAAAACCCATAAGACCCCTTATTGGGTCCACATACCCTCAAAATAGGTGAGATCCGTGATCTCAGCTCCGCCTGGGGGCTCCTACTTCGACCAACGTATTGAAGTCCAAAAATGGGCCAAAACCTCCAAAACTGACCAAAGTTTCCCCAAAACTTGGTCAAGGGCCAACAATCA
This sequence comes from Picea engelmannii, assembly GCA_009831015.1. Lineage (NCBI taxonomy): Eukaryota > Viridiplantae > Streptophyta > Pinopsida > Pinales > Pinaceae > Picea > Picea engelmannii. Next base: position 138,392 of record ML820648.1, read on the forward strand.
AGGATATTACTACAACCAACTATATTCTGTATTTATTGTTCCATTCATGCACTATTATTGTATAGGAGTTATGGGTAGCATAGTAAACAACATAATGTGAAGTGACTCTTGAGTAAATATTATTAGATAAATCTTAACAACTCCATTCAAGTGTTTTTATTGGATCAACCATCAAATGATGATATCTCTCAGTTATAAAAAGAAAAAATATATATCGAAGTTTATTCAACAATTAGATGCATCGATCCATTATTTAATAATAATTAAATCATGAATAAGTGTGACGTAGGTATATGGAGACTGCCAAGATATACCCATATCAAACTCATTCTTTTCCGTGCAAAAGAAACATATCATCTTCAAATCTTTTATCAAATTTAAACCATCAAAAAGATGGATTGTCTAGAATGAAACAGTGGTTAGTTAGCAAACTATAGCATTGTTTAGCGAGCTAATCCAAATGAACGAAAATGTGCACCAGAGATAATCCTTATATCCCTCGAACCATGAACAAATTTCGAATTTAAATGCAAACCGTCCAAGGTTTTAAGCACGATATTTTCAAGTAATTGGTACCATTGTCAATGTTAAATCCTTTAATGATAACCAACACCCTAGCCAATGCCAATGCCGCGAATAAACGGACTTCGGAAACACAAATTCGAGCCCCATTACTCCGAATAAGTGATTATAAATGAGGATGAATGAAATTAGTATGAGAAAAAAAATAATAATAAAGAAAAAGAAAGTTAGTCATGACAATGGAATAAAATGAAATATAATTAGCATCAAAGTGTAATAATTATGAGCAATGAAATCAAGTATATATATATATATATATATATATATATTTTTTTTTTGAAATTCATAAAGAACCAACTTATTTCAATTAATTCCCTTAAGGAAGAACCAAGACAACAAAATCGGCATTCAACCCAAGACACCGAGAGAGTGGGTCTTGTTAGATCCTAGGCCTCCACCTCTCCCTTCTACTCATGAAACCAACCTATTCATCTATCAACCTAGCTCTTAGTTAGTTTTTCTTCTTGACTATTTGTTAGGTCATTT
>ML820649.1:0-16987 GCA_009831015.1 Picea engelmannii
GTTAGAAGGGATAGGAAGGCAGCTAAATGAGCAGTGGAAGGTAACATGTGATATTTCTTCAAGCAAGGAGGAAGAGAAGGGATCGAGGTCAACAGAAGCAAACATAAAGGAAGATTCTCCATGTAAACTTCCAGAAAAAGATATGAATTGCAATATTCCTAGCCCCTGCTCTTTGTCAAATCCAGAAAAGAAATCCCAAGAGGGAAGCCCATTAAAATTCCTCCAGAAAAGGAGCCAGTCCTTGGGTAAGGAATCGGAAGTTTCTAAGCATCCTGAAAAGGATAGGAGCCATTTTTGTAAATGAAGAACATCCTAGGGTTTCAAACAAAAGCTTTAAGGGGTCATCAGGATATGAGGGCTCATCCCCAGATAGCATTAAGAACCATAAGGGTGAGTATATATATATTATAAACCCTCGAATAGAAGACAAAAACTGGCCTCAATACAAGACTGTGTTCAGAAGGAAGATGTGGGACTTAAGGGGGGTTTGGCTTTATAGACTCAAGCCAACCATCAGCAGCAGGCTGAAAATCCTATTTGTCCCTAACAAAAAAAAAAGCCAAAAAAGAAGTAAAGGAAGGTAAACAGTTGACTATAAAGGAGGCCCTTAGAGAAGGAATGACCTTAGACAAGCTGACCCAATGATAATTCTTTCCCTGAATGTGAGAGGGAGGCAGGTGCGCACAAAAAGCTAGCCCTAAAAAGATTGGTTTTTTAATATAGGCCAAATATAATTATGATTTAGGAGGCCATGTGTGAGGGGGAGAAAAGCAATGACAATTCTGTCTTCTTGTTTGAAGGATTGATCCTTTTATTTATTGGACTCAAAAGGAAACTTAGAAGGCACAGTTAAAGGATGGAAAGATTCTTTAGAACTCATAAATTCCTTTGTTTTAATTGTAGGTATAAAAACAGAACTTGGATTGAAGGAGCTAGGGAAAGTCTTTACCCTAATTAATCTCTATGGGCCATATGGATACAGAAAATCCTTCCGGGATAATTTTAGACTCCAGGGATTCGCCAGGAATGACAATGTAATCTTAGGGGGTGATCTAAATTTGACAATGAAGTCAGGGGAGGTATGGGGGGTAATTTTAGACAAGAACCCTTGGCTGATGATTTCTATCGGATGTTTGAGGATATGAGGTTGTGTGATGTGAAACCTAATCAACTTGTTCCTACTTGAGGAATTTCAGAAGTCGTAGGGAAGGGGTTCCAAAGAGCCTTGATAGATTTTTGGTAGCAGAGAAAACGCTGGAGGAAACTGGGAGGTTGAAATCTTGGGTAGGAGTAGGTGGTTGTTTGGACCATTTGCCTTTTCTATTTCAAATAGAAAAAGATGACCACAAAACCTCTAGGTCCCTTCAAATTCAATCATACATGGCTAGAAGAAAAAAGATTTAGAGATATGGTCATTCAGAATAGGAGGAAGTTTGATCCAAACATGAGAGAGAGCCATGTATCAATTTACATAGAATTTGAAGAAGGACAAAAAAATAGTGGTAGATCGTGCAAAGAAAAAAGCCAAGGAAGCTTAAAAAGAACTAAATGAAACTGAGGAACAAATAAGACTATTGTTTGAAAATAATAACAGAGGAAGAGAATAAGAAATTAAAAACTCTAGAAGTAAAAAGGAGACTTTTGGAGCAAAAAGAAGCAGAATGGAGATTGAAAAGTAGGAAGATTAAAAAAGAACTAAATGAAACTGAGGAAAAAAATAAGACTATTGTTTGTAAATAATAACAGAGGAAGAGAGTGAGAAATTAAAAACTCTAGAAGTAAAAAGAAGACTTTTGGAGCAAAAAGCAAAATGGAGATTGAAAAGTAGGGCCATCTAGTAGGCAGAAGGTGACAAAAATAAAATAAAAAATTCAAAATTATGCTAAACACGGAAAGAATATAAATACCATATGGGAGATCAGAAAACAAGGGGGTTCTAAAGCTAGTTCCTTATTGGAAATTGCAGAAGAAGGAATTAAGTACTTCAAGAACTTGTTCCAATAACCTCCCAGACCTACTATAGTAGGGAATCGGGATTATAAAAGTGGCTTTGTTCTTTCCAAGGATGATTAGCAAATTGAGGAGTTAAATGCAGAAGTTACAGACAATTATGAGATTAGTTTCAAAGCAACTGTAGGAGAGGGATCAAATAATAGACCAGAACTTTATGCTCTGAAGTTAATTCTGAAAATAGCAATAAAGAAAGGTTTAATGATGGAAGACTCCAAGCTTATATTGGTGTCAGCAAATCGAAATTTCAATCTGGAAAAGTTATTGTTGTCCCATTAATGGACAGAATCAAAGAAGTGAGGATGTTAGGAGGTAGATGTTCCATGATGTTGTTGATGATTCCTAGTGACTTAGTGTGTTGATGTATGATGTTGGTGTCACTAGGATGGGGTGTCCTACATGGTCCTCATGTGTTGGATGTGTGATGGGGAACACACTTGATGATTGGATGGGGTTAGCATTACTTTATGTCCCCTTCTCTTATGATGTTACTATGGTGGGATGACTCATGTTGCCTTTGTAGGATTTTCCTAGGTGATTCAACTTTATGATGTAACATTTGTTAGACATCACTTGTGGGGGGGGAGGGATGTGTTTAATGACATGTTAGTACCCTAATTGATGTTTTATTTCCTAAATTTGAGTTAGAGGGAGGGGTACTACATATGATTTGATGGCGATCTAACCTTTTTCCTAAGGTTGGATGATGGCTTTTGATGTAATAATCCCTTGGTGGTAGTGCACCTTAGGTTGGGCTTTATGTTTTGTTGTTATCATGGTGGAGTTTTGCTAGGGAGAACATCTTTTATTTACATGGTATAACACTTTAATAGAGAGCACCCCTCATTGGCACACATGTTCGTGGTGAATTAATCTATTGATAACTAAATTGAGGGGGACTATGGTTATTTTTGAGCATTAATCTTTGTGCACACATGTTGAGGTTGATTTAATTGATAAATGGTTAAATTAATCTAATTTATCCAGATTTAGATTAATTGCTTAGGCACCCTTCTTCATTGGCTTCCTTTTCACACTTGAAGGGGGAAGGTGGCACATTACATCCACTTACTTGGACATCTTACTATATTTGGGCATACCCTTGGAGGGCGAACTTGTGGAGACAATTCTTGCTATTCTTGGATGTGTATATTTATTTATTTCATCGAGTTTTCGCATGGTCAAAACCCTAATTCTATCAATTAGGTTTAGCTCGGGTGGTTGGGAGGAATGTTGTTATCCTCCCCACCCAAGTACAATTCCCACAAGTGACATGTTGAGCTCATAACGAGTATATTGTTGTAATGGCTTCGAGCCCTATTGTTGACAGGCCTTGTACCCTGAAGATTCTAGGGTTTACCCCGAGTACCATCTTCGAAATTAGGGGAAGTACTCAGGGGTTTTCCCGGGGCTTCGTAACCTGTAAAAAATGGTCAAAACCCTAATTCACCCTTATCTCCCTGGATTTGTTTTGTTGGAGGTTGCCCAGTTACTATTTTGTGGTTTAATTACTTCATCTTGCACATCCATCCATGGAATTGGTAGCCTTGGGATTTGCACATGTGGATTGGTTGCATGCATCTTGTGGACCACTTTCTATTTTTGGAGGTTGGTTGTGGAGCATTCTCCTAGGAGGAATATTTTATTGTTATATCTCTCATGCACCTTGGAGGGCACACTTTGTGAGCTCTCCTAGGTGGACCCTTGAGAACATCTTCCTAGATTGTGTTAAATTTTGAGCTTGATTTAATACTGTAAGCACTTCTTTAAAAATTCTGATTGTACTTAGAACTTTGCTTGACATCATTCATAAATTAGAACAACAATAATCATAAGGAATTACCAGCATGTAAGATCACAACACATGTACACTGGGGAAACCCTATACAGGGAGAAAACCCCAGCAAACAATCTCCTTTTATTGCATTAATAATGTATGACCACTTACAAATTTTCCACCATGAAATTCTGCTCTTAAAGAGCTTGCCAAGTTGACTCTGACCTGACTGTGTAACTAAGAGACCTTGTTGATTTATATCCACTTGTTACAGACCAGCACTGAAGATGTATCTTTGCTGATATACGTTGCCTCTTCTGGATTATTACGCTGCCTCTTTATGGACTGATATTGCAGCCACTTATTGACTGTTATTGCTGCCTCTTAATGACTGATATTGCAGCCTCTTATTGACTGATACACCACTCTGTTATGTGCCTTCTCTATGGCGGATATACCACTCTGTTATGCGCCTTCTCTATGGCTGATATACCTCTCAGCTTCCTCACCTATTCGCTGCATAACATTGTACATTGAAAAGAGGTTCAACCTCTTGCTTATATAGCAGTGGAGAGGTAGAGAGGAGGAGACTCGAATTAGAGGCATGAGTGCATGTTGAACTTAACTCAGCCATCAGATTTAGAACTGAACTTTAACTCAGCATCCAGAATTAGAACTGAACTGTACCACTTCAATTAGGAACTCACCCTTGACATGATATGCATGTGACCTCCTTAGCATGCACATGACATGCATGTCATGCATGCAACATGCAACTAGACATGCATGCAACATGCAACAAATTTGACAACTTTGACTTTGACCTAGACATGCAACTTTGACTTTTTACAACTTGACTCTTTACAAAGCAATTCGAATTTCTTCATGGTGGAAGGTGTTACACGTGCCAACACACTAGATCGATACATTACATCATTTGCAATATCAAGAAGATCGTTTGTTTCTAGCTCATAGGAATTTTACGTTCAAACTTCAACCTAACTTTTGCTAGATGCCTTGACTTTTGCTCATGGCTCACGAGGCTTGACTAGGCTCACAGAGGTTGTACGTTCCCCCTGACTTTTGCACTAGTCTGTCTATGCTCACAGAGGTTGTACGTTCCCCCTGACTTTTGTACTAGACTGTCTATGCTCACAGAGGTTGTACGTTCCCCCTGGCTTTTGTCAATACCTCACAAGACTGGTTGATTCTCCAAATCTCCCTGGCTAGCCTCTCATTGGAAAATGACTGTCGATGCTGCCAAATTTAACAGATTGAAGAGTATTTTATTATATTTTACATGCATTCATTCTTGGAGGGTGAATTCTATGTGGACCAATTAGGTATTTGACTTGGTATAATACCTATTCATGGATGGTATATCCTCTCTTAAAGGTTTTTGGGAATATCATTACCTATTTTTGGATGAAGTCGACCTCTCTTGAGGATGTTAGTGTCCACGTGTCATGATATTGTCGACCATGGATCTAACTACTCCAATATTTTATAATTTGTTGACTTGTCATGGAGTTAGTTAGAAAAATAATATACTTTATTGTATGAGAGACTTAATTCACTCTATTTAAAGAGGAGTTTCTCTCCATTTCAAGGGGAATGGGCCATTGGAGGATTGTAGAGTGAAAGTAGTGATTGAATATTGGAGCTTGGAGATGATGGTGTTGGGCTCCCTTGTGTATCAAATTTGAACATTAATGGAAGATTGAGATATTGATCCACTTTGTTGTATGGTTTACTTATGCTCTTCAATTGTTGTTTATGTTGTAGATGCTTCTTGTTGTCATTCTTTTATAAAGGCTTACTAATGAATTCATTCATATGGGAGTAAAGTAATGTGAGGAGGTTCTCCCTCTGCTTTATTTGTTGTTTTATTTATGCATTTGTTCTCCTTTCTTCTATCACTTAAGTTGCAGATTTGGAAGCACATTTCAGCCATAAAACAGCACCTTTATAATTTGATTGATGAGTGGCAACCTTAGCCCTCTGAGATTGTTTTTTCTCCAGCAAATATTTGAGGTACAATTGTATCAAATTAGGCCCTTTTTACCTTGAGTACACACCCAAGTGATGAATGTATCAAATAAGTTCTTTCATCCATATAGCCTACTTCAAAGTAGTGGATTGTAACACACTATTTCTTTCACTCACTCAATGTTTCATGACTCCATAAGCCCTTAGATCCATAGGCACTAGTCTTACATCATCCCATTTCCTTTTTCCCCTCGTCTCACTTTCCTTTCCTTCCCATGCGCCTATTTCCATTTCCATCCTATTTCATATACAACAACTACCACCTATTTTGCTTAGGCTAACTCTTCATTAAATCACCTTGTGCTCGCATTTTATAGCCTAGCAATCCTACCTTTTAGGGAAGCCCCTCTTGAGTTGGAGAAGAGCCAACCTAAAGAAAGAGGAAGAGCTATTGAGGTGACAGTGGGTAGCTTTCCTGAGTTGCACAAACTAGCACCTTGATGCTTGGGACTTTACATCATGAACGGGTGCTAGATTTTGTTGCAACGGGCTCAAAAGTATTTTCTCAGGCTTTATATCAAAAAGCAGTTTGGGTTTCTCTACAAAATGAAAATACATGATGTTGTGGGGGCAACGCAAGAAGATTTTCATACAATAAAGGTAAAGAAACTTCAAGCTTTGGTTATGAAAATTGATTTGGCTAAAGCATATGACAAAGTATGTTGATTATACCTTAGGCTGTTGCTAAATCAAATAGGAACAAAATTCCAAGTTGTGAATTGGATAATGTGTTGTCTCTCCTCAGCGTCTTTTGCAGTATTAATAAATGGATCTCCTTGCAGATTTTTTAATGCTGCAAGGGGACTCAGGCAGGGGTGCCCAAGTCCCCTTTCTTATTCTTATTGGTGGTTGAGGGTCTGAGTAGGTTAATCACAACATTCAAAAGGGAGGGATCTAGCAAATCTATCAAGCTAGGAAGGTCGCTCTCATTGACTCATCTTTTATTTGTGGATGACGTCATGTTGTTTGGACTTGGAACATTATGAGAAGTAAGCAGTATAAAGAAATCCTTTACCTATATTGCAACAAGGAAGGAAGTGAAAGTCCTATATTCTATTTAATGGTATGCAGGAAGACACTGAAGGCAATTATCCCAAGTATTGCCCTTCAATCCCCCAGTCTTTGGTAATGGAATAAAATATAAGTTACCAGGATACGGATCCCAAGTACTGCCCTTCAATCCCCCAGTCTTTGGTAATGGAATAAAATATAAGTTACCAGGATACGGATCCAAATCCAAATCGAACAAATTTTTGAAAAGCCAGGATCCGGATATGGCAAGGAAACAGCAAGTACTATCTGTGTGTGTGTGTGTGTTTTATAGTAAATAAAAAATAAGAGTCAAGAATCAGAACCATTACAGAATCACAAGTGTAGAACTATAGGTTATAACCAAAAAAGAGAATTCTCATGTATAGTACTAATACTTATTAGCCATCCATGTACCGTAATTGATAGTTTGATAAGTTATAACCATCATTGGTTATTGATAATTTTGAAGACCATTTTAGCATGAGCATGAAGCAGGTCATAACAGCATTTTTGTGAGCCACATCCACATGTCCATATATCAGTGGTGAATAAAGAGGTTTTCTTTAAGGCTATGGAAAGACTAAATAACAGTGTATGTAAAGTGAGCAGCATTCTAAGTTCTTAACACATAAGGATATATCAGACATTGACAGTAGACCTTGACCATAATGATAGATCAAACCTTGAGAGCAAAGATTGATAAAGGAGACCTTGAGAGCAGGTCTTGACATAAAGATAGATTAGACCTTGACCATGAATGGGGTTTAGGGTTTTAGCATTTAGGAGTTTGGGGTTTTGAAAGTTTTTTCATTAAAAAAAAAAAACATTTTTTTGAGGGAATAGTGGGTCAAAAAACACTGGAAATTTCAAGATCCATTTCAAAATGTCAGGATCCTTTTCATTTACCACGAGATCCATTTCCTTCTCCAAGGGATCTGCTTCCATGACAAATCTTGGGTGGATCCATGGATCCTACACAAAGGGGTAGTGAATCTGGTAACACAGGATAAAATATTTGGGGTTCCATCTTAAACCTAATGATTACAAACTCAAAGATTGGCAATGGCTTTATGAGAAAATCGAAGGAAAAGTGACAAAATGGTGTTACAAATGGTTGTCCAAAGGGGGAAGATTGACCTTGGTAAAATTTGTCTTGAAAAGGATAAATGTTTATTGGTTGTTCTTAGAACATATTCGTAAAGGAATGTTGGAAAAATTAGAAGAAAATGCTTCAATTTCATATCGACTGGGAAAAGAAAAAAAAGAAGGGATACCCCTGGGCAAGCGAAGTAAACTTGCAAAGCGAAAAGAGGTGGGAGGTTGGGGTTTGAAAACACTTCACCTATTTGACCAACCCCTGACAACAAAAATTCTATGGATGATGATGCAGATTGAAGGTTTATGGGGTAAAGTAACGGAAGTAGAGTATATAGCTCTTGGATCTGTGGAGCGCTGGATTAGAAGAGAAGTGAAGCCATCTGGAGGAGCATCGGTTATTTGGGAAGCATTGATGAGCACATCCACTATTAAGGAAATGTTTGGTATGTAAAGTAGAGAATGGAAACAAAGGAAGGATCAGGGAAGACCCATGAATGGGTTGTTCAGGTAACTTTAGGCTATCAAATCAGTTAAAAAATCCCTCAAAGATATGAAGATATATCACTTAGCAGATTCAGCAAACCAAGGCTTCAGTTCTATCTGGAAATTGGAATCAAGGTTGGAAAACTGCTTTACAATTGGAACTCCAGGGAGGATTAGCAGAAGAATGGCGTTAGTTCACATTCAGACTACAACATGGTACCATTAGACTCAGGGATGATGAAGATGAAATCATTTCATCAAACAAGAAAGCTTCTGGAAACTATACAACAAAGGTAGGGTATAAGGCCATAATGGAGGAGGAAGGAGAAAGGAAACGGTGGTGGAAACCTATTTGGAACTTGAATAGCCCTTTAAAAACAAGGATTTTCCTGTGGTTGGCCTTATCTAACAAAGTACTTACCTGGGAAAATTGTCATAAGAGGACATGGCAGGGTCGAGGTAGGTGTATTCTATGTAAAATTAATATAAATCTGTAGATCATTTGCCAGTACCATGTCCCTATACAAGAGAAGTTTGGAGTGAGGCATTGAAGCTAACAGGAGGCAAAGGAAAATGGAAGGGGTAGTCTATGACTATCACAGCTTGCTTTGAAGGATGGTATAAGGATAAATCTGTTCGGTCCACAATTCATTGCCATGCACAATTGCTTGGCCAATATGCTAGCAAGAAATGAAATGACTTTCCAAGGGAAGGAAATCCTTCCAATTCAAGTTTGTCATCAAGTTAGTTTTGCATATGGAGGAATATGGAAACCAGGATTAGTGAAGTCACATAGAATTCTGAAATTCCCAGAAATAGATAAATCTGTGGCATGAAGTTACTTTCATGGTGCATGTCAAGGAAGTCCAAGGGTATGTGGAGCTGAGTGCATTCTTTTCATAAAGGAAAATCATTATATTTTTTTAAATCTGCTATTGGGCAAGGGTCTAACAATAGGGCTGAATTATTTGCTGCTAAAAATTGTTTCAGAAAGAGGAAATCTTAAATCTTCAGATCATGGGGGATTCCAAACTAATCATTGACTGGGCAAAAGCGAAAAAAAGGTTGGAAAACTTATTGCTAACTCCAATTATGAACAGAGTGGAAAAACTTATTGCTAACTCTTATGGACAGAGTGAAAGAAGCAAGGAACAAGTTTTCGAATGTCACCTTCAATCATGCTTTCATAGAGTTAAATGAGAAGGCAGATAAACTTTCAAAAGAGGCTTTGCTTCCGCAGGAGGTCTGATTTACGAAGATGAAACTAATGAAGAAGGATCCCTCCCAGAAAAGGTTTAGTCCTTGTATTGATTTTCATCTGATCTGCTAAAGAAATTCAGTTTAGTTGCTTAAGTTATGAGCTGTGACCGCTGAAGCTAGCCTATAGGCTGTTCTGTTCTTTTGTCCTGTTTCCATTTTTGGTCTGCCAATTGGAAGACTCCAATCTCAGACATGGGATGAGTTTATGACAGTTTTGTTAATGTTGATGTTGATGAAAACAGAGAATTAGTGCTCTGGCAGTGTTGCACAGACAGGCATTATGTATATTCTGATTTCTTCATGAAATATCGAATATAAAAAAAAAAATCTTGGAAATAAAAGTAAACCTTATATTTACAAGAGTTGCTAGCAATGTAGTGTATAACCAGAAATCGAAGGAAAAGACCCCAAGATTGTTAAAACAAAAGACACTACCTATCAGGGGTTAATTTTCGAGTATAAATTAAATCAAAATGTTGCATTACCTTTTCATTGAAAGTTTGCAAAATACAGTCAGATTTTGCATAAAGAATCGGCTATGTGGGGTGCGGTGGGATTTAACATAAATTCTGCTTGTTAATTGTTGCAAGGGAAAATTTCCAAAAGGAAAAACAACTATTAATTTTCCTCTTAGAGGTAGAGATCGTAGACATACCTGATAAGATTCTTGGATGTAATACGCGGTGCCTTAATAGCCGCCCCTATAAGACTGCTTCCTGTTGTATATATTCCCCTGATCCCAATTACACATTACACCACTCAATCCGCTGAAAAAAGGGGCATAGACTGAGATAAACGAAAACCGAAATAGAAAAAAGTTGATACATACCAGGCAGCGCCCAATACAGAAACCCCAATCGCAATGCCAATACCCACCGCAGAATACGCATAGGGAGATATCTGCACCAGCGCATGTGCCCATGAACTTGATTTCGCCATCACAATGTTCGAATCCCTTGGCACTCGCGTCAAACCAGATAATCCTCGGTCTATTCAATCTGCTTACTATCAATATTAACTCAATTTGAATACAATAAAGCCAGATCAACCTAAATCTGAATCAAATTGAAGCAGGCAGACCACTGAGAAGCCTTGAAAGGGCAATACGATGGCCGTCCGGCTATAGATCCATCATCAAGAATATCATATTCGGTCCCCACCTCTATCAGCAGTAAATTATGTTTCCTTCTTAACGGAGCCGTTAGTTGCCGTTAACCGATTTCATATAAACCAATCACGACCAATCCCTGCGTGGGTTAAAAGGGCTCCGGGAGTAGAACGTGCTGTGGGTGTAGAGGCCATTTTAACACGCTACGAGATAAGGGTGTTCGATTTTGATTATTATTCAATGCTTTTTAGACGCTATTTCAAGACGAGTGGTAATTGTCACTTTACATTTATCTTGTTCATGTGTATAGTATTTTTTGGGGGTTATAATTGAAGTTAGGTTTTTGGGATTTTTTAATTTTTTTATTATTTTTTAAATGGTATAGTTTGAGTGAGTTTAATGATTAAGAACATGTGTTTCTTTTAGGAGGTTATATGTTCAAATCTAAAAGGGATAGGGTATGTATACCTTTGTAGACTTTAGTAGTCAAAGTGTTGCATGGAGGGGGCCCCTTGTCCCACAAACAAAGGGGGTTTCATACACCAATTTGGTGTTCAGTTTGGTCGTGACCTTAAAATTAGATTATTATTATTTTTTCTCGTTTGCTTTGTATAGATTACCCAATTGATTTGACCAAGGGGTGAAGGAGGGGGTCGCAGGTTGACATTAGCTTTATATTCAAGTTTGTGAGCTCCCCAATCAAAATACATTGGTTGAATTCATGTTAGCGAGGGACTATGCTTAATTAATTTGGCTAAAGCAATTTGTTTTGCTACAATCTATGCATTGTTTTTCTAGTATCTAGGCTCTGGTAATCTTCTCATATAAGTCGTCCTATGTTGTCATTCCAATAGTGTTTTTTTAATGAAAATGGTTTGTATTTGCCTCCAAAACACTCTTCAATAATATGTTCAAAATGGATCTTTACAAGTATACCTTACATAGCTAATCTTTATGACCTTAACTTGAAGTTAAACTTATGAATAGAAGCACTACTTGAAGTCAAACCTATGAATAGAAGCATAGTAGCAAAACTCAGTAAATTTTATTTGACTCGATAAATGTGACATGTCACTTTGTTTGTGTGCCAAAAAAAAACATCAAACACCATTAATAAAGGTTAAGTCTCTCAACCAAAACACACTTGAGCTGCATTTACTCTGCTTGTGCACTATCACCGAGGGATAAATTTGCATTGCCTACCATTGTTGGAGATTTTAAGCCAAATCAAGTTACAACAATGAAATTTCAATGATTAGGCATAGGGTTTGGATTCTGTGGTCGCATTTTATTTTCCATATGTTCCATGTTTATTTATTTTTTATACCACTTCATAGACTTGTTCACTCTCGGTATCTCCAACTTGAGGGCATCTTTTGTCTACACTCTACCATTTGGTGTGTGGCAGGGACTAGGCCTCTATGAGGTTCTTGTTATTTAATACCCTACAATTAATCAATCATTATGTGGGTCATCATTTGTATGTATTATGGATATCAAATTGACATGAAGATCATGGTATATTGGAGTTTATATGTCATCGCATACCAATACCCATATACAAGGTGGGATAAGAAGAAATGAGGCTTTTAGTTGTAGAAACTATTCGAAGACACCACAAGATAGGTGTATCCAATTAGTTATTATTCACGTTATTATTCACACACAGCATGCACACAAGCCACATAGAGGAAGGGAAGGTCGAGCAAGCAAGCATAATCACCATATGACCAATCAACCATTATGTTAATGGGGGATCAATTACCTTTGAGGATGCCCCTTTTGGCATAAGGATCGTGATATATTGGGACTTATACGCTTCCACAGACCACTCCTCACAACCAATGTGGAATATCAAGGAAGTAGATTTTATAGTTGTAGAAGTTATTCTAAGACACCACAAAATAGGCATATCTGACAAGTTATAATTCCTATTGGTATTCTCACAAAGGAGGGAGATGAAGGTCGATTAAACAAGCATAGTCACCCCACAACCCTTCAACCACTTTGTTAATAGAGAATCAGTGGTGTATGTGGAACAAAATCCCAACAAATGAATGTGTCAATGTAATAGTAAGCACTGCAAACAATCACATATATGAGTAAGACTCATTGCAATTAATCACATAAATAAAAAAATTGGTATAGGGAAACCGCTCAAAATAATTTTAAATTCATAGTTGATATAAATGTTAACCTATTTGAATGTTAACGGGGATGAGTAAGACAATTTTGGTATAGGGAAACCGCTCAAAATAATTTTAAATTCATAGTTGATATAAATGTTAATGTGTTGGAATGTAAATTTTAATAATGTCATAGTTGAGGGCACAATGGGCTTGATTTTTTTGATATCATGTGCTTTATAGACTAATCATAGCAACCTGTAACAATGCATGTTGGAACAAATATTTGATTTATAGGGTTAAATGCTCAACATACACATAGATAGATTATATAACCCATTTCATGGTCATAGGGGAATAAGTCTACCCCTTCTCATTGATAGAATTCAATATACATGTATACATTGACACTTTTCTCTAACTAGCAGTATAAACTCTCTATGGATTTGTCCTCTATCTCTCGAGACTAGCTATGGACTTGCTAACATGACTAAAATAACAACAACCCCTTTTATTCCTTTGTTGGTTGATTGTCCAATATTCCATGACTCTTTATCTTCCTCTTGCATCTATTTCTATCATATAAGGCTCTTGATCTTCTTCTAAAACCATTTGAATCCATCCCAATAGCTTATCCTTCCACTGCATTAATCAAATTTGTTCTCGTCGCTTCAATGTCCACTACGACCTTTTGTCTTCCTAGCACACTCCTTATTTCATGTTCTCACCATGCATGCTTCCTATAATGCTCTTGTTCTTGTCACATTCTTTATAATTCCAATGACATCAATGCCTTGTATGGTCTTTTCCCTAAAATATCACGTGCTCCTTTCAATTGTACCTAGACTACATGCTACATGTTTCCCCTGTTGTTTCCATGCTTCAACTTTTGTCACATGCATAGGTATCATGCTCATTTGTGTGGCATTCACATGTGTTATGCTCATTTGCATTGCACTCACATGTGTTATGCTCATTTGTGTCGCACTCACATGTGTTATGGTCATTTGTGTCGCACTCACATGTGTCATGCTTTCCTAGTGCATTATTGGATAGTTTTTTTATGGATGCTCTTGCATTAATTTACCTTTGCAAATAAAACAAAGTGTGTCCTCACATTGATCGTTCACCCTTATATTCTACTACAACATTGTTCCCCTTGCAAAGCTTCTAATTCTCTACATCTCCTCTATTTTTCCATTTCATCAAATATTGTTGGTATTGTGTGCTTTGTGTCTTTGTCTTTCTCATCCATCACTCACTCGATCTCACCCTACTTCTGTTGGAACATCAAGCCCTGATGGTTCATCACACTTCTCTTGGATTTAGTCGGTCAGGAGGTCGACCTACATCTGGATACAGTTGTTCGAGCAATCGACCATATCTATACATTAGTCGATCGAGTAGTTACAAGTTTGTCGGTCAGACAATCGACTAATAATCAAAGATAGTCTGGCAGTGGATCAACCAACCTAACAATCAACTACAAGTTGGACACATGGACGATCAAGTCAAGCATCCTTGTTGATCCGAATAGACATCTTAGTTCTGATGGATTCAACTCTAACAACCGACAGTTATATGTGAACAAGATCCTCCTGATTTCATGGAAGTTGGTTAGATCTTGAAGCTATAAATAGCAAACCTGGTGGGTCATTGTCATCATGGCGATATCAATGCCCAATATACATTGTGATGTTCTAATCACAGTGCATCATGCTTAAGTGTTGTAACGGTGTCTTTAGACACCACCTTTGTCTTCAAAATTTGATTCCCTCTTCGATTATCTACAGAATTGTCTATCTGTTTCGTAACAAGTTCCACCCTATTCCCCAATATGGTATCAGATTCGATGGTTTGAAACCTCGCCCATTATCTACACACCTTGCTAATTCAAATATGTTGTGTGATTGACTCTGGGTCGGTGGTTTATCGATTGGAACTTATTGAAACAGGATTGTTTATGTATATATATCGAAAATGGCTTTGAAGATTGATCATGTAATTCTGAACGGATCAAATTATGTAGTATGGGCACCAGACATGGAAACCCTACTGAAGAGTAAAGGACCGTGGAAGTATACCAAGAGTGTGATTCCATATCCAACAGACGATCATGCAAAGTTCATTGTTGATGGCAAGAAGGATGAGGTCGTGGAGGTCATCATGACCTATATCTCATGGGAGATTCATTTTCACCTCAATGGAATCGACTACCCTCATCAAGTCTAGAAGAAGTTGAATTCGTTGTTCGACAGAGTCAACGAAAGCCACGTCAAGCAATTGGAGAATGAGTTGATCTCTCTCTATCCTCATTCTTTTGACATAATAGAGGACTATTTGGCATGTGTAAAGGAACTCCAGTTGAAATTGGACGAATGTGGAAAGAATTACCAAAAGAAAGATGAACAACTCATCAAGTTGGTCCTGATGAATTTGAGAACACTATTTGACGTGTTTGTCTTGATTTTCTGCACCAACTAGCATGCACACAAGGAAGATGGTAATATTACACCTTTGAAGCTTTATGTGGCCTTTTGATTATTGATCAACACTGACTACTTGAAGAAGGAAAGCTTGGTGGTAAACATCAATCTCACCTACTCAAGGGAAAGAGCAAATCGAATCATAGGGAAATAGGATGGCTTGATACCCCTACACAGAGATTTGGATACCACGACCATAAACCTAAAGGGAAAACATATGCACCCCATCAAAGTTGAAAGAAGAAGATCCGTCAGTATTGTGGAAAGACTGGACATGTGGAGAAAGTCTGCTGCAAGAAGAGAGATGATTTAGAGGAGAAGGTTAAATGCCTTGAAGGAGACGTGTCCATTGTATGTCGACCTGCTGATAATTTCACCTTCCAAGTTGAAACTTCTCAAGCCTTGTTGTCTCATTATATGCATAATGAATGGGTAGTTGACTCTGGGTGCACTCATCATATGGATAAGGATGCTTACTTGTTCATTTTCTTGGATGAAGCTAAGGAGAGGAATATTTATGTTGTCGATGATTTTGCTCTTGATATTGTTGGTTAGGGTGATGTTACATGTTGACATGGGAGAATTATTGTCAATGTTTATCATGTGCTAAACCTCAGTTCCAATCTATTCTTTGTTGCTTAGTTAACATAGACAGGTAAGATTGTAGAATTTTGGCCAAATCGGTTCTATGTTCACAATTTGAAGAAAGGTCAAGTGATTGTCATTGGAGGGTTTCTTGACCCGAAGGACAATCTGTATAAATTATGTGACACGACTCGACCCAACAATGAATCGATTTCTCTTGTTGTTCACACTGATGAGCGAATTCAAACTTGGCATGAACAACTCGAACACCTGAATTTTCAAAGTTTGCAGTCGATGGCAAATCAGAACATGGTTGTTGATTTAACTAAAGTGTTTTTCCTTGAAAGAGTTTGTTTGTAAAGGTTGTGTGCTTGGAAAGAATCATCAAGCACCTTTTGACTTTGGAAAAGCATGAGAAGCACAAAACCTCCTGGAGCTTGTTCACAGTGATGTTTGTTGCATCAATCTACCTTCCCTAGTAGGTGCAAGGTATATTCAGACTTTCATTGATGATCGCTCTCATTTCACTTTGGTTTATTTTCTATAGAATAAGAATATTGTCTTTGAAAAGTTCAAAGAATTTAAATCCTTTGTTGAAAAGAAATGTCACTGACCCCTCAAGTGCCTGAGATCAAATAATGGTGGTGAGTATGTAAATCGACCTTTTGAAGAATACCCGGTTCAATCTGGTATTGATTGGTAGCGATCAATTTCCCACACACCTCAGTAGAATGGTGTTGCAGAACGCAAGAATCTGACATTAGTCAAAATGGCTAAATGTGTTTTGCAGGCCAAAGATCCGCCTCCTCGCTTCTGGGCCAACGCGGTATATTGTTAAGAACCAAATATCAATATAGCATAGAAAAACCTCAGAATAAGTACTCAATGCCTTGAAAAAGAGATAATTTCAGATAATAAGCCTCTTCGAGGGGGCAACCTCCTTTTACCCCACATAAATGTTCAAGTACAAGAT
>ML820649.1:17087-45643 GCA_009831015.1 Picea engelmannii
CCCTTTTGCTTGAGATTTATCAATTGGCTAAAGAAGGTATTGCTCCTTGTATCCTCATAGTGTGCTATCATTTCTTCTGTGAAAATTGTCCAAGTGACGAGTGATTTGCGAGAAAAAAGCCATCGATACCATACAAATTGATTGGGTTCTAAATATAAAGAAACAATTTGTACCTTTTGTGTATGTGGCACATTATGTAGATCAAAGAATTGTTCCATCTGAAGTATCCATGTGATTGGGTCCTTGCCATCAAACTTCCTCATATCGATCTTAGGAACGTGGTTGGTCTTCAACCCAAAGTTGAAGTTTCTCCATTCTTGATTCACCTTCCTTGTGTCCTCATCATGAATTTCATGGGATGCATTTTCAATTTTAGGTGTCTTCGCTGTTACAAAAATTTTCAATACTTCCATTATCTCTTCTTTTAAACCATCCATCTTTGCCTCCAACTTAGCTTCCATCTCTTGTAGTTCATCTTTTGTTACTATATTCTTTTGTAAATCATTTATGTCAGTACGCATTTCTTCACCTTCATCAAGAGTCCAAGTAGGATTGTCTGGAGGCTTATTTGGTGTAGAAGTTCCCTTTTTGGGTGGCATGTTGGCTAAGTATCACTTTTGAACCTTGATTTTGAGGTGGTTCTGCTAGACAATCTTTCTTCTATTGTATCTCCCAAGTTTCGGCCTTCTGGGCATGAAAATTTATTTTATGTAGTTCTCTGATATTTCTTCTCTGCAATGCCACAGGTCTTATCAAAATTGGATGTGCCAAGTGGGATTTATGGTAACTTCCCCACAACTTGCTGATTTTTGGCCTTTCCAGAAGATCTCACTTGTACAGCGTGCCCCGCACAAAATAATCGATATAAAAATTTGAAACTCGTACCAGAAATACTACAGACTGTCCATTATCCAATGAAACCAGACTCACTCAATTTGGATACTCTAGGAAGAAGTTATGATTGTTTTACCTGGAACACCTTCTTGAGACTAGTCAATAGGACTAGTCAGATACCCTATCTTCCACAGGGTGTATCTACAAATGTAAGATGACCAAAGGCTGAAATGTTTACCATAGATACCTTACTAATTTATGTGAATATCCTTTAGATTTTAGGGTTTGAAACGTTACAGAAAATTTTTTATAGTGAAAATTCTGTGATGACTCAGTTAAGGATGATTCCAAAACCCTATCTTGCACAGGCTGTATCTCCGAAATTATATGGCCTCAGGAGCTGAAATTTTAACCCAACATACCTTGATTCGTCTACTAAATATCCTCCAAGACGTTCCTTCTGAAACATTGTAGAAAAAAATTTATAGCGAAAATTCCAAGGTATCTCATATGTAGCTGCGAAACCCCTAAGACCTTGAGCTCTGATACCATATGTTAAGAACCAAATATCAATATAGCATAGAAAAACCTCAGAATAAGTACTCAACGCCTTGAAAAAGAGATAATTTCAGATAATAAGCCTCTTCGAGGGGGCAACCTCCTGTTACCCTACATAAATGTTCAAGTACAAGATGATTCCAAATGAAAATGTCTCCTTGGTATATAGGAGACTAGGAGTTATAATTACAACTAATGGAATAAAGCCGACATAAATAAAATGACATTACTAATGTAATATGCCCCAATTAAGGGGTAATGAGCCAATATTAGGGCTTAACATATATTGAGCAAACTATATGCTCAATCGCATCTCGACTCAAGTTGTTCCTTCCATGACTCTAGTAGAACGATGGTTTGGAAAGAATCCTTTAGTCGACCACCTCCATTGGTTTGGATGTGTTTCCTAGCCTCGTATTTTTTACGATTGTATAAATAAGTTGGATGAAAGAGTCATTCTTGCATCACAATGGGATACTCTGAAGAGTCTAAGGCATATCGATTGTTTGATCTCGTCAAATGACAAATCATTATCATATAAAACATATAGTTTGATCAAAATTCTTCTGGCATCAAGTTATTGAATGTCTCCTCTGGATTGTTGTAGGATGATTCCTTTGATGTTTTCTCCAACACTGGTTCTCCTGTTCCATTTTCTAGTCCTTCGAATGAACAGTTGAACATTGTCCATGTTTTGACTATATTGTCGACCTCCGAGTCAATTAGTCCATCGATATCTATTTCAACTAGTCCACCACCTTCGTCGATTGAAATTGTTACAACTTATGATTGACCTTTAGAAGTGAACAAAGTTTCACATGTTTCTTGTCTACCCAGATGGGATGCTAAGACAATTGAAGTAATTCCACCTTCAGTGATGTTTCGTCTGAATGAAAAACTCGAAGTCAAAAGAAACATGTCATCGTTGCATTGATTACTCATGTTCTCAAAACTTTTGATCTTGTTGCCCACTCAAATGCTCAAGGACGGTCTGAATGTGAATAGACCATGCAGGCATAACTCGATTCTTTGTCGAAGAATCATACTTGGGACTTAGTTCTCCAACTACAAGTAAAGAATGTTGTGAAGTGTAGATGGGTCTACAAGACCAAATTTACCTATGAAGGTATTATTGAGCAACATTAAGAACACCTGGTTGAGAAGGGATTTTCTCAACAAGAAGGTATCGACTACACCGAGACCTTTGCCACTATTGCAAAGATGATCTCTATTCGACTAATTCTTTCCCTTGCTGCTCATTTTGGATGGAAAATCCATTAGATGGATGTGAAGAGTGTTTTTTCTTCATGGAGACCTATCTGAATAAAATTTAATGGAACAACCACCTAGTTTTGTGACATATTCTAACTTGGTTTGTCGACTCAAGAAGTCGTTTTACGGTTTGAAGCAAGCTCCCCAAGCTTGGTATGCTAAGATCGACAGTTTCTTTCTTCGACTTGGTTTTAAACGTTGTGAATTTGATCTGAGCTTGTATGTCCTCCATACCAATGGATATACTTTGATTATTGTTTTATATGTTGATGATCTTGTCATTAATAGAAATAATACCGATCTCATTCTTAAATTGAAGAAACAACTTGTTGACTCCTTTGACATGACAGATCTTGGTACTCTACATTATTTTTTGTGTCTTCAAGTATTACCACTATGTGATGGTTTTTTCGTTTCTCAATCTAAATATGTAATGGATCTTTTGACATGTTTTAAGATGGTCGATTGCAAGCCTTGTGCTACTCCTTTTCAATCTAGATTAAAGCTCACCAAAACTTGTCAAACACCCTCAGTTGATGTTACACTTTATTAACAACTGGTCGACAGTCTTATTTATCTTACTCATAGTTGACTTGATATTTCCTTTGTTGTTAGTGTGGTTTATTGGTTTATGTAAGACCCTAGAGAAATCCACTGGAAAGAAGTCAAACAAATTGTTCGATATCTCAAGGGTACCACTCATTTAGCTATCAAGTATTGTTGAAATTCAGATTTGTTGGTCGGCTTCACCAAATTTGACTGGGTGGGTGATAATGATGATTAGAAGTCCACTTTTGGCTATGTGTTTCACTTTAGTAGTGGACCATTTGTGTGGTCGTGGAAGAAACGGAAGGTAGTGTCCTTGTCGACTACATAAGTAGAATATCATGGCACCATTCAAGTAGGTATTGAAGCAGTATGGATCCACCAACTTCTGGGTGAACTTGGATTTCATGTTCAGACCTCGACTACAATCTATTGTGACAATCGTAGTGTTATATAGGTTGCTGACAATCTTGTTTCCCATAGTAAGATGAAGCATGTTGAGCTCCATGCTCACTATTTGAGATAGTTAGTTCACAAGAATGATGTCTCTCTTGCATATTGTAGAACAAATGATCGGGTTGTTGGTATCTTCATTAAACCTTTATCAGAAGCTAGATTTATCAAGGTTCGTATGATGCTTGGGATTTAGGAAGCTGTAATTATGGGGGGGGGGGGTGTCATGCTAACATAATTTCACCTCCTTAATCTCCAGAGACGTGTGTTGATGGGGGGTGTTGGAACATGATGGTTCATCAAAATTATCTTGGATTTAGTCGGTCGAGCAGTCGACCTACATTTGGATAGAGTCAGTCGAGTGATCAACCAAATATATACATTAGTTAGTCATGATTGTTGGACAATCGACCAGTAATTGAAGATAGTCAGGTGGTGGATCGACCAACCCAACAATCGAATATGATTTGGACGCATGGACGGTCGAGTCAAGCATCCTTGTCGAGCTGACAAGACAACGCAGTTTTGATGGAGTCAACTCTAGCAAGCGACAATTATATGTGGACAAGATCCTCTTGATTTCATGGAAATTGGTTAGATATTGAGGCTATAAATAGAAGACCTCACGGGTCATTATCATCATGGCGATATCAATGTCCAATATGCATTGTGATGTTATGATCATAGTGCGTTGTGTTTAAGTGTTGTAACAAGGTCTTTAGACACCACCTTTGTCTTTGAAATGTTATTCCCTCTTCGATTATCTACATAATTGTCTGCCTGTTTCGTAACAAGTTCCACCCTATTCCCAAACAACTTCTTCCTTCGCATTTGTCTATGTTAATCTACCTCTGGGATTTGTTCTTTCATTGCTCCATCCTTTTTCACACTAGTATCTCCTTTTCTATATTCATGCCAATTTGCAACAATAAAAAGGGTTGATGTTTCAAACTTCTCAAGCAACTCCACCTTAGATGCACTATTGCCAAATTTCCTCTTGATTATACTCAAACCAATCTTCTTCACATTCAACATGTCATAATGCCCTTGGGGTAGTATTATTTCTCTAGATGTAGCATGACCAAATCAACAACTATGAATGACTTATACCCTCTATGTGCATTTGCATGCTCTTTGCACTCCACACTCATTTTCTTTAGATATTCTTGAACATGTGCATATATTTTCTCCATCTACTCTATAGATGCGTTAATGTTATTGCTCCTTTTCCCATTGATTGACAAATCTAACAAGTTTTCTACTCCTCTTGGATTCTATCCATACACAATCTTGAAAGGAAAAAACTTATTCACAATGTTGACCTAATCACAACATTGTTATACACAAACTCTACAAGCCTCAAAACATAATCCCATCATTTTGGCTTGTATCTAGCTAAGCATCTAAGAAAAAAACATAACTATAATTCACCAAAGTTCTTTGTTCCTCTATTCGAGGGTCACATGTTTAACTATATTACAATAGTGTTGCCATCTTCTTCCATAATGTCCTCCAAGATTACTCAAAATATAGTATCTCTCTCTAATGGGATCATCTTTCACAATCCATGATATCTCACCACCTCCTTAAACAATAACTCTACATAATATGTCACATCATTGGTCTTCTTAGAAGGCATGAAATGCACCATCTTAGAAAACATTTATGTACTCCAACTCACTCCCTTTGTCTTCTGGCAAATTCTACACCATTCCATGAACTCATTGACCTCCTTCTTCGTACTTAGTCGATAACATATCTTCTCCATCAAAACTATGTATCTTATCATGCCCAAAATGTTCACCTAATTTGTTGTTATGCACCTCTCTAATCAAATCCTTGCACATTGATCTCTCTTGTAGATATAATTGTTTCCCCTTGAATGCCTATTTGTCATGGATGAAAATGATTGCATTGTGTGTTTTTGTTCTGCATAGCTAGAATCATACACATCTCTATGGCTGCTCCAAAATTTGTACCATGCTTATAGAAGTCCTTAATATGCATGAAACCAATTGCAATCCAAAATGGATCTACATAGCATCTACATAGTTTTCTTCATGCTATGGAATGGGGAGATTAGAATTTGGGACATCTCAGACATGGTTGTAATTTTGTCAATTTAGGAGCTAAACTTTTGGTGCATTTTTGGGCCCTAAAAAACATCTTCTCATCATGTTACAACTCACAATTGTTGAAAGTTTATCCCCGTGCTAGAAATTGTTCTTCTCATTGAGATATTTCCAATGAGCTATCATGTGCCTAAATGGAGTTTGTATGTGAATTTTATGGCCCCAAAGAGGTAGTCACCGATATTCCCCCACAAGTACACGTGGAAGCAACATTTCCCCTTTACAACTCTTCCATTTGGGATTAGTAATGTTGGAGTCTACTAGAGAGTTCCAAAAACATCATGAAGATTCATAGAGGGTTCTAATGTAATGTCCCCACTATAATCTCCAATTTAATTAATACATAATGTAGGTAAATTGCATTTATGAATTTTAATAAATAAAATGTGATGCTAGTTGTTGGGGGACATGGACAAAGATGGGGGCTAAGTAATCCACAAGAGAGGAGGGGTCTAGAAAGGGGATTTTTACCCATGGGTTTAATTCCCAAATATTTTCTTGATTCTAATGTTTTGAGTGAACCCTCTAATTTTCCCTTGAGTATGGAAGAACCCAATCATTGAATGCATGTAAGAGGGTGGGTGTGAGGAGTCACATCCCATAGTTATTAGGATCATGGGGATGAAGTACAATCATCTTAGGGAAGAGTGTAAGTGAAGCAAGCAAGAAAATAGAGAAAATTCATATGGCCAAAGGGGCAGTTTTAGACAATCATGTTTTTACATGAACAACAAGTAGAGAACAAGGAAGAAGAGCACTAGAGTTGGAACAACAATGGAGGGCGAACTCTGGAGTGTTTTTGGAGCTGAAGATTGAAGAAGTAAGTTGTTAGGCTTGCAGAAGAGCCAGGTTGTCAGACTTGAAGAGTGATCTCTTGTGAGAGTTTCACTATGGCATGAAGTTATTGATGTTGTTTCTTGGTAGTTTTCCTGGTAGCGAGTTCCCTTTAGTTTCCAGTAGTGAGATTCCTAGTTACCTATGCCAGAGAGACCATAATAAACTAATGGGACACCCAGTGGACTGATAACAGTGAAGGGGTACATTCCTTGGGTTGGTTAGGTCGAGATGGAGAGAGTTAGAGGAAATTGGGGATAGTTGTAAAAGAATACCAATGGGTTGTGGGATTTTTGGATCTGTGAGTGGACAGTGAGAGACCACCCTCTTTATTGGATTCCTATCCCCAACTCAAGGGTGACTTGTTGTTGAGAACTGAAACAACAAATCTGTGGTTGGGTGAAACATCCGTCCCAAGCAGCTGATTGCACAATTAATTTAAAAGATAAGTGTTTATCTTGTTTTGTGTTACATTTGTAATTTATTCCATTGCATATTAATTATGTATATGAGGATGATTTTATATGTTGTTGTATGAAGTTAATTAGTTGCATTCATGTTTATTTCAGCATGTTGTAGTTGCATTTAAATTAATGATAGTAGAATGGTTAAATTTGTGTGTATTCATGTTACTGGAAAGCTATAGGATTAGTTGGCAGCAAATTTTTAATTTTATGAGTATTCTACATGTAATGAACCTCAATGTAGCTGGGGGACATTACAGATTGGTATCAGAGCTCAAGGCTCAACAACGATCTTGTATGGGCCAAGACCAATGCGAAAATGGTGGAATTTCATTGTTGCAAAGTTTCACTTGTGGTGAATTTAGGGAAAATGGGGAAAACAAAGTAAAATCCCCAAAATTTATAAGCAATTCAGGTTGAAATTTCCATTAGAATTGTCTAAGAGGTGATCAAGGGTGTCAATATGCAGGTTGTAGAGTTAAATTCAACTGGGAAGGTCGAAATGTATGTTTTAATGGTGGTTGAAGAAGTTGGAAGAGTTCGATGGATTGATGGCCGAGATCACATTTGATTTCGAGATCAATGACCCAGATTCATCGCAGACTGATAAAAAACTTATAAGTTTTCGAAATTGGAAAAATGGAGTGAATTGACAGTCGAGATCCATTTTCAGAGTTTGGAAAAATGGAGAAAATCGGTTGTCGAGATCCATTTTCAGGGTTTGGAAAAATGGAGCATATCAACGGTCGAGATCCATTTTCAAAATTTGGAAAAATGGAAAAGATCAACGGTCGAGATCCATTTTCAAAGTTAGCAGAATAGAGTAGATTGATGGTCAAGATTCATCGGTAGAGTTGGGTGAAGTATGGTGAATCAACAATCAAGATCATTTTGACTGGGAGATCAATAACTCAGATTCGTCCTGGATTTTGTTGAAAATTATAAGTATTGAAGGTCAGTGAAATTGGTGGTGTTTCGTCCATCCCAGAGAAATCGTTGATTGTAGATGGTCTAGTTGACAAAATCAACAAAGTGTTTCATTCGACAAAGAGAAATCGTTGATCATCGATGATTGAGTCAGTGAAATCAACAAAGTGCTTCGTTAGACCAAGAGAAACTATCGATCGTCGATGGCCAAGTTGACGAAATCAACGAAGTGTTTGGTTCATCCAAAAGAAATTGTCGATTATCAATGAAGGGAAAGAGGAGAATGAGGTGTCATGCCACATCATCGTCCATGTGTCATGCCACATCAACATCCATGTGTCATGCCATGTCAGTATCCAGGTGTCATGTTGCGTCAATTGGATTGTCATGTTAACATCCACATGTCATGTCACGTCAACATTTATGTGTCATGCCACATCATCCTAGTTGCCACATAACCAAGAGGAATCATTGATTGTCGATGGACAGGTCACCAAACTTGGCAAAGTGTTTCTTGCGTCCGAAGGATATCGTCGATCGTCAATGGTTGGGTCGGAAAATTCAACGAAGCCTTACAAGTTGGTTGTCAAAGGAAATCATTGATCGTTGATGGTAGTCAGAAAAATCGGTGAAGTGTTTTGTTTGCTAAGAGAAAACGTTGATCGTCGATGGGGTTTCAAATGTTAGAAAATCAACGGTCCCGATTGCTTTCGAGTGGCGATCAATGGTGGAGATTCATTTGCAACTTGGGAAAAGTTTAGTGGATCGATGGTTAGGATTAATCCCAATTTGGAGATCAAGGATTTGGATTAAAAGACTATTATAACAGTAAAACAGTCAGTTTTCTACGAAAATTTTCATATTTTTGAAGGTCATCAACTTGCAGAGGCATTTTGAGGTCCTAAACAACACTTTTAGGTAGTCAAAATGGAGAGAACTATGTGTACCTTTGATACACACAATATTTGTTGCTTAAAATGAAAGAAATCGGAAAGATCTTTCCAACGAGCTATTTCGAGCACAAAATAGATCTAGTATGAGGAAGTTACAACTGAAACAGTACAAGGCATAAATTAAGTGCAAATTCACTTCCAGGGGCCATAACTCCTTGCTCCAAAATTAGTTTGGGGCATAGAAGAAGTCTATGGAAAACTTATGGACCATAGAAGATAGCCATGGATCCATATTTCAAATCTGGGTACCTGAAATTGTGTAGAATGGAAGAGAAGATGCATGTAGCAGTAAGGGGTAAAAATGGGAAAACAATCTAAGCTTCCATAGACCGTAACTATCATCTCAGAGCTCGAATTTGGACAAATGAGCAGTCAGTGAAAAGGTACTAAGGAGGATAAGCCATCTATCAACCCAAAATATTGATCTAAGTAGTAGAAGTTACAATCAACTCAAAAGAAGATGACTAGTGGCATTAAAGAGTAGAAAATTATGCATTCTTTTCCTAGAACTGTGTATATATATATATTTTTTTTCTAACGAAAATTTTATTGCATGCACATTTTCTTGCATAGTTTAAAGGTACAAGAAGGTATTTTGGTTTATGTATGAGAAATACAGTCATGGGGGATGTCTAAGGGTCCTAAAACCACGAAGATGAAATCATAGGGCTACAAGTCGACATGGGAAATGTTGAGAAAAAGTCTAATGGAAGAAGAGGCAGGCATGAGCCTGTAACTATGAGAAGCCAAAAGAGAGAAGTGTAGATCTATATGGCAGATAATGAGAAGATTACGAAAGATCAGAAGGAGATACTACAGAGTTTGGATATGTTTCAAAAGCAAGACAATAAAGACTCTGGTTGATCCAGGTGGATATTGATGGCCACCCATCTTTTCCGACTCGCTCAAAACAATTTTTTGGCAAATTTGGCAATTTACTAATTTTAGCAATTTTTAACTTCCGGGGCCATTTTGAGGGCCCAAATGAAGGTTTTTCGAGATTGAGGTTCTCAATGATAGTTGAAGGCATGATTGAGCCCCCAAAATGAATCTCCTCAACGATACCTTTTCAACGAGCTATCATACGCCTAAAACGAAGATCGTATGCAAAAGTTACGACCCCGGGAAGTTGATGTACTAACTTACCCAAACGGGACCCACATGACTTTTGGCGCTTCATCTCCTAGGGTTAGGTTTTTGGATGTCTAGGGGTTTTGGCATTCCTGTTTATTGTAAAAAGGCCTTCCGAGCCTCATTGTAATCATCTTCTTGCGAATGCGAGTAGCCGTCACATCTCTTCTCAGAGATAAGCTGCCACCATTCTAGCGAGTCTTTCACACTGTATTTTTACAGTCTCTGTACATTTCTTTCATCAATAGAAATCGTGTATTATTGTATATCTATGTTTATGGTTGCATCTCTGATACATTTATGTTATATTATTGAATATCTGCGACATCTATGTGCATTTCTTTATTATATCTCCGATCTCATTTTGTGCCAAAAATAATCCAGATCACTGGCACAAAGAAAGAAACTAGTGCTAGAAAAGTGACAACATCCATATCCCATAGCAGAAGGGATGATCATGGGAATGATATACAATCAAGAAGTATGAGTAGGTGTCATCATTCCCTAGAGAAATCCACTAGAATATCTTGAGAAAGTTCAGGGATAGGGAGCATCCCAAGTGTGTCTCCTTTTAGGAGATAGAGGAGAAGGCCTAAGTCAGACATTTTACAAGGTGAAATTAGGAAAATCAAGCCATCAGTTTTTAATGGTGAGCATAGAAAGGGAGAAGAGGTCAAGGCATGGCTGTTGGAAAAGAAGAAATATTTCCAGCTACATGATTACCCATGAAGGGTATAAATGATAATTACAACCTACCACCTAGAAGGAAAAACAACTATGTGGTGGGATCAACTTAAGCAAGCCAAGCACCTTGATGGGAAGAAGGTCTCATGAAGGGAATTCAAAGGATATTTATTACTACAAAAGAAAGATGAAAGATTTTTTTGAACTCAAAATGGGAAGCATGACAATGAATGAATATGAGAATAGATTCTTTGAGTTGTTGAAGTATGTGGGATTCATAAAGGATGAGAAGGTCAAAATCCAAAGATTTATGAGCGGGTTACCTTCCTTCTACAGTAACATGATACAATATGATAACCCCAATAACTTTGGAGGAGGCCATAAGGAGAGAAAAGCATGTTTATGAGCAAAGCAGAGGAAGGTCACTCCTCCAAAAATCTTGGAATGACAAGATGAAGGGTAAAAAGGAGCAAAGGAAGAAAGGTTTTAAGCCACCCTTTTTTAGAAACAACTCATAAGAAAATCAGTAAGGTTAGTCAACCTAAAATGATCCCTGGATGACATATTCACTTGGGAAAAGGCCAAGGAAACAACCCATGAAGTGTTGGGTATGTGAGGGAGATCACTTGTATAGGGACTGCCCTCACAAGGTGAAAGAATTAGGACTATCCACAATATTCATGAGGTTGAAATAGTGGAGGACATGAGAATAAACATGCCAAGGATTTATGCAACCTTGGACAACAATCAAGTAGAGTATCAATTCCCCGTGATTGAAGTGGAAGGTAAGATTGACAACCAAACCATAACAATTTTAATTGATTATGGAGCTAGCCATAGTTACATAAACTCTCACATTATTGAAATATTTCACTTAAAGAGGAGTAAGCATAAGAAATCTTTGTTAGTTTAGTTAGCCACAAGGGCTAAGAGGAAAACCAATGAGCCAATTAAAAATTGCCCAATAGACATGAATGGACTTAGCATAAAGGTATATGTGAACATCATACCATGGGGTTCATATGACTGTCTAATTGGTATGGATTAGTTGTAAAGACACCATGATGTCCTAGACCATTACAACAATACAATCACTTGCCATGATGAAGAGGGGGAACAAGGCAAGTTTCAAGGCATTCCAAGGGCTGTAGTTGTTAGAGAAATTTCAGCTATGCAGTTGAAAAAGGGTTTCAGGAAGGGATGTCAAATTTTTTCAGCCCATATGTGTTAGAAAAACAGGACCGTGGAGCAACAAAATAAAAACAAATGTGGAAACAAAACACAGAAGATACACAATATAATAGAGACACAGATTTATGTGGTTCACCCAGTGTGGGCTACGTCCACCAGAGAAATTGCCAGGTCCTTCCTTTATTATTATCCAACATATGAAGGGATACAACCTACAACAAACCTATTGTAACTTCCTCTTCTTTCTCTCGCAGTCTCTCGTCTCGGAATACAATATTCGCTATGTTGCATAGCCGCAATACATTTCCCTCATAACAGAGGGTTGCCTTCTAGGGGAAAAAACCCTAACATAATTTCTACCATTAGATCTGCGACCTTATAATGAACGGTCCAGATTTACAATAAAATTACAATATACATTTACAAGGCAATCCAGACCCCGCAGAGGGGGTACCCCCCTCTGCACTCCCCTGTGTGGAAGAGTGCACATACTTCTGGGGTGTAAAGTCTTCATGGAGTATAAACACGACTGAAAAACACAAGACCTTTGAATTAGGAAGATAATCATGCTCCACATCCAACAATATGGAAGAGGCGACCAAAGATAAAATGACAAACATTGAAGACCATCCAGTCTTGAAGGATTTTGGAGATGTTTTTGGGGATATCCCAGGACTGCCACCAAAGAGAGACATTGATTTCACTATTGATTTGGTGCCAGGAGTTGCCCCAATGTCCAAAATGACTTACATAATATTGGTCACACCATAGTAGAAGGAGTTGCAGATGCAACTGGTAGAACTGTTAAAGAAGGGGTATATATGCCCAAGTGTGACACCTTAGGGTGCCCCAGTTCTTTTTGTGAAGAAGAAAGATGGGACCTTAAGGCTGTGTATTGGTTTCAGGCGGTTGAATAAGGTCACCATAAAGAACAAATATCCCTTGCCAAGGATTGATGATTTATTTGATTAGTTGAAAGGTGAAAGAATCTTTTCAAATATTGACTTGAGATCAGGTTATCATCAAGTGAGGATAAAGGAAGAAGATATCAACAAGACAACATTCAGGACAAGGTATGGGCATTATGAATTTATGGTAGTGTCATTTGGGATATCAAATGCCCCAACAACTTTTATGTGCCTGGTGAATGGAGTGTTCAGGGAATACCTGGACAAGTTTGTAATTGTGTTCCTAGATGATATACTCATCTACTCAAAGATAGAGGAGGAACATGAACAACATTTAAGAATGGTGTTGAAAGTTTTGAGAGCGCATAAATTGTATGCCAACTTAAGTAGTGTGTCTTCTATCAAAAGAAGATTCATTACTTGGGTAATATTATTTCAACAAATGGGATAGTAGTTGATCCTAAGAAGATAGAGGCCATTAGAGGGTGGCCAACACCAAGAAATGTCATGGAGGTCGGATCATTCATGGGTCATGCGAGTTATTACTAAAGAGTTATAAAAGTATTTTCAAAGATTGCAAGCCCCATTACTTCCTTGGAAAAGAAGGGAATGGAATTTGAATGGACTTCCAAATGTGAAGAAAGCTTTCAACAAATGAAATATGTTTTGACCAATGCACCAATATTGAAGATTGTAGACCTCGATGAAGATTTTACTATGTGCACGGATGTGTGAAAGGAAGGGCTTGGTGCAGCCCCCACATAAAAGGATAATGTGGTATGCTATGAGTCCCAAAAATTAAAAGAGCATGAGATGAATTATGCTACCCATGACCTAGAATTAGCATCCATTATCAATGTGATGAAACTGTTGAGACCTTACCTCATGGGGAAGAATTTTGAGCTAAGGACATACAACTGTGGTTTGAAACATTTGTTTGGACAACTTACATTAAATGCTAGACAAACTAGATGGCTCGATTTTCTTAGTGAGTATGACTTTGAAATAAACACATCAAAGGCAAAGAGAACCAAGTGTTTGATGCACTTAGCAGAAGAGCACATGAGATGCATATTACAACCATAAACATGTACATGATTGATATGAAAGGTTAAATTATTGAAGAAGCAAACTCATATCAACACTATTTGTAGATAAACGAAACATTACAACAAGGCAATTTACAACATAAATTTAAATATTATGAGTTGCAAGAGGATGGGATCCTCATGTATAGAGGTAAAGTATATGTGTCAAATTCCAGAGATATGAAGAATATAGTGCTGGGAGAAATGCACAATGTGCCATATGTTGGATACCCGAGATATAAAAAATCCTTTGCAGCTGTGAGGAGCCAATATTTTTTGCCCAGAATGAAGAAAGAAGTGGGTAATTATATAACCAAGTGTCTAGAGTGCCAAAAGGTGAAGACATAACATAAATATTTAGCTAGACTGTTACAGTCATTGCCCATCCCAAACTGGAAGCGGGAAGTTGTTACTGTGGATTTTATTACTAAGTTGTCTAGAATAGTGAAGCAACATGATTCCATCATGGTGGTGGTGGACAAATTGACTAAGGTTTCCCATTTTATTCCAATAAAGATGACTCACAAGGTAGTCAATATTGTAGAAATATACTTGAAAGAAGTTTCCAGACTACATGGAGTCCAAGGCAATAGTTTCAAACAGAGATCCCAAGTTTACATCCATTTTTTGAAAGGGTTTGTTCAAAGGTTTTGGGACAAATTTAAATCTCATTACAACATATCACCCAGAATCAGATGGGCAAATAGAGAGGACCAACAAAATAATTGAAGACATGCTCAGAATGTATGTGATGGACCAACCATCAAAGTGGGAAGATTATATCCACTTAGTGGAATTTGCTTACAATAATGGGTATCAAGCCTCATTAAAAATGAGCCCATTTGAAGCATTGTATGAAAGGAGGTGTAACACACTAGTGAGTTAGGATAACCCAATAGACAAAGTTGTCATTGGGCTAGATTTGTTGAAGGAAATGGAAGAGAAGATGACAAGGATCATACAAAATTTAAAGGCTACCCATGACATACATTAGAGTTATGCAAACAAGAACAAGGTTTTCAGAGATTTTAAAGTAGGCGAACATGTATTTTTGAAAGTGAAAGTGAAAAGAAGTTTGCTAAGATTAAGTTGCTACCCAAAGTTGGTTACAAGATATTGTGGGCCTTTTGAAATATTAGAAAAGATAGGGACAATTGCATACATTCTAGAATTGCATGCATCTATGAGAGTGCATAATGTATTTCATGTGTCAATATTAAAGAAATATGTGCCTCGCCCTAACCACATTATTGATTGGATTGTAACCTAGGTGGAGCATGAAAGATATTTTCGGGTGGAACTAGTGCACATTTTGGACTGGAAATTCAAAGTTCTCGAGAACAGAGCAATTGGCCTGGTAAAGGTTCAATGGATCTGCTACAGTCCTAAAGATGCTACATGGGAGCACAAGGAGACTATGCAAGAGGAATATCCACAATTTTTTTACAATTTTGAAGAAAACATAATATAAGAATGCAAAACTCCATTTTGGGCAGCTAAAATTCTGGAACCACATCTTAGATTCCTAGCCAACCTACGTTAGGGGCCTTGATAAAATAATGGTACAACCCGATGGATTGAAGGCAATGAAGGGGGTACATTACTTGGGTCAATGGGTTGAGAGGAATAAGAAATTATGGTTGGAACTGTTGCTGGAGTTATGAAATTGCAAAAAATTATTTTTCTAAGTATTGTGATGTAAATATGTATATGTATTTCGACCTAGTGTTGTGCACCAAGGACGATGCACAATTGTAGGGGAGGGGGAATGTAACGTCCCTGCTATAATCCCCAATTTAATTAATTCATAATGTATATATAATGTATGGTTGTGGCCAAGTGATGTAATATGCAAATTGTTTTTCTAAATTTTAATAAATAAAATGTGATGCCAACTGCTGGGGGACATGGGCAGAGATGGGAGCTGAGTAATCCACAAGAGAGGAGGGGTCTAGAAAGGAGAATTTTACCCATGGGTTTAATTCCCAAATCTTTTTCTAATTTTAATATTTTGAGTGAACCTTCTAATTTTCGCTTGAGTGTGGAAGAACCCAATCATTGAATGCATGTAAGAGGGTGGGTGTGAGGAGTCACATCCCATTGTTATTGGGAGCACAGGAATGAAGTAAAATCATCTTAGGGAAGAGTGTAAGTCAAGTGAGAAAGAAAAGGGAGGAAATTCATATGGCCAAAGGGGCAGTTTTAGACAATCATGTTTTCACATGAATAACAAGCAGAGAATGGGGAAGAAGAGCATTGGAGCTGGAGGAACAATGGAGGGCGAATTTTGGAGTGTTTTTGGAGCTGAAGACTAAAGAAGCAAGTTGTTAGGATTACAAAAGAACTAGGTTGTCAGGCCTGAAGAGTGGACTCCTATGAGAGTTGCACCGCAACATCAAGCTATTGTTGTTGTTTCTTGATATTTTTCCTGGCAACGAGTTCCCTTGAGTTCCCAATAGTGAGATTCCTAGTTACATGTGCCAGAGAGACCCTGATAAACAAATAGGACACCCAATGGACCAAGAGTAGTGAAAGGGTGCCTTCCTTGGGTTGGGCAGGTTGAGAGGAAGATAGCTAGAGGAAATCCATGATAATTGTAAGAGAATGCTAGTGGGTTGTGGGATTTTCGGAGCCGTGAGTGGACAGTGAGAGACCACCCTCTTTTGTGGATTCATAGACCTAGCTTGAGGGTGACTTGTTGTTGAGATTTGGAACAATAATTATATGGTTGGGTGGAACATCTGTCCCAAGCAACTGGTTGCACAACTGATTTAAAAGGTAAGTGTTTATCTTGTTACATGTCAAATTTACAGTTTATTCCACTATGTATTAATTATGTATATGAGGATGGTTTTATATGTCATTGTATGAAGTTAATTAACCGCATTCATGTTTTTTTCAGCATGTTGTAGCTACATTTAAATTAACGATAGCAAAATGTTTAAATTTGTATGTATTCTTGTAGCTGGTAAGCTACATGATTAGTTGGCATAATTTTTTAATTTTATGAGTATTTTGCATGTAATGAACCTTAGTAGAGTTGGGGAACATTACATCTAAAACCTCATACCTAACCCTAATTCTAGCTATCAAAAACCTAGTAGAAGGAGGGAAAAGGGTTCACTTTACTTTGTCCACCATAGTTGTTCCATAGTATAAGTAGGAGTTTTGGACAAGAGACTAATAGAAGCAGTCTAGAAAAGATTGTAACATACCATAATGTCTTATTTCTTCACAACTAGTTTGAACCTCTTTGTAATCTATATTGTAATCATATAAAAGAAGAAAGGCATGGTCCTTCATTTTGCTAGAGTTTTCCAACATTAGGTTTCTCCATTATAAATATTGTTTGCATGGTATTCAATTGTGTGTCTTTGCTATTATAGCTACATTTTCTTTTCATAGTAGCTAAAGAGTTTTGTGGTGTGCTTTATGTTGATGTAAAATCACTAAAAATACAACAACAACAAAATTAATCACATAATTGAGCATGGGCTCATGTCAATAAATGTTAGTTTAAGATTTGTTATGATGAACCAACCATTGCAATCTCCAATGCGTTCTACAACTAAAATTTTCTTATTCTTCATCATTGCCAACATTAGGGGTCCCCTTCTTCACATGTTTGTGGCCTTGTTTTCTTTTCTAGACATGTGCTTCAACACAAACATGTAACTCTGCAAAAACTTGACCCATTTCGCATGCTTCTTATTTAGCCTCTCCTAGCTATTGATAAATTTTAGCGCTTGATGGTTTGTGCATAGTACAAACTCCTACAACAAAAAATAGTTCCTCCAATGCTTTGACACTTGTACAATAGCATAAAAATCAAGATCATAAATATAATATGTATGCCATGCTTCATTTAACTTATTAGTAAAGAATGCTACCGATCTTCTTTCTTGACTCCACACTACTCCAATAACTACCATACTAGCATCACTAACCACCTTGGACATTTTTCTAAAATAAGGGAGCACCAACATCCACCACTATAATATTCTTTTTTGACACCTCAAAACTATTTTGTGCTTGCACATTCCAATGGATTTTTGTGCTTTTATAGATTCTATTTTATATACAATTTTTTTTGTGCTTGTATACATCCTATCATCGTGCATGCATATCCCGTTGAATCCTCTTATAAAATTCCTATAAAAAAATGTTATACCATGAAAAATTCTCACCTTTGTGACACTATGATGTGTGGATCAATCATATATTGCCTTCACTTTCTATGGATCCATGCAAAAAACCAAGGACTCCTAAAGAATTTTCTTATTAAGTTGATGTGCATTTGATCCTTCTTTACCACTTCAAACACGATCCTCATATGATTTAGGTGCTACTCTCTACTCTTTACTTAAAAAGAAAAATCCAAATAAAAAACCATAAACTTTCTAATGCACAATTAATATATTTGTGTCATTGGATGCACAAATGTACTCAACGTGTTGATTAGTTCACATGGCATAACCAACCACTCATCCAAATTGTCTTTGGTCTTGAATGGAATTTTCCACTCGCCACCCTCCAATTCTAATTTGGTAACATATTCTCTTCAAATCTCACTTGGTGAAGTGTCATGCACCACTTAAACTATCTATGATATCATCCATCTTAGACAATGGGAACGTGTAACCTGTCACGGTTTGTACACATACTCCATTTTCAATTCCTCTTAGGTTATCAATAGTAGTATTGTGCAAGGGCTCTTGTTAATCAAACCTTTCCACAACAACTCACCTTCGTGTTTTTTCAATTTTGTGCTTTTCACTTATTGTTGTAATGGTAGTTAGTTAAGGCTTGAGTGATTACATGAAGATTGCATACAATATTCTATCCCTAATGCACTCAAGCCTAATTTTTTGCATTGAATTTGGATTAGCAGGCCCTTGATGGACATAAGCATTGGCATAAGGCTTCTAAGGAAGTCTTAAATAGATACCCCCAACCCTATAATTCTATCATTATTTTTGGAAGTAAGTAGAACGACTCTAGCAATAACGATGGTACCCATCGAAAAGGTGCCCATAAATTTCAACACCAAGGTGTACCACTAGGTATTACTAATTATAATGAAATATATCTATCTTTAAATGCGAGAAATCCTATAATGCATTTCAAGATGAAACCCTTTTGAATTATTTTGTGGGTTGTGTCATGTTTAACGCTACCAATATGAGCTACGTTAAAGAGTTTCAGGAGCCATGCAATTGGCATTGTATCCATTAACACAACCTAATAAGAGGCTTCTTTCTATTCCATGTTGCTAAAATGATCCATGTTTTTTAAGTCATATAGCTTGGAACATAACTCTGTGAAAATATTTAGTGTTTTTTTCTCCATGGCCTTTTCTAGAGTGAATCTTGACCCCTATTGTTGGATTTATTTGCCATGAGCCTAATCTCTTCTTTAACCCCAAGTCTCAATGTAGAGTTTGTATAAACATGAACCTATGCAAGGCCCTGAAGTAATTCATGTCCATGAGGGTAGTGGACAAAATGATTAGACAACTTGTCAAGTATATCAACATGTTGAGCTACTATTTCAAGTGTTAAATCTTGAATCATTGCATCCATGATTGTCTATTAGTGGTCTACTATAATTCCTTAGTTTCCCTTGCAACTCAATCCCCTCAATATCAAATAGATTTTCAAGGAAATTTTATTAAATGTGGATAGGCTCAAGTAGTGCATTACAACAAGAACACCAGGCTTCAAAAATCCCTTGTGCAAAAGGACACAACAATAATCATCCTTAACGAGTCTCAAGCCCCTGCTGTCAATATATGGTGGTGCACCAAGTTTTGATGCTTTCCCAATGAGGAGGGGGGTGAAATTATTCCCCTCCACCTTCGTTAGTAAATCTGCAAGTGGATGGCTCCATTGATGGATAGTTAAAAATGCCAAATCCCATTGCTCTAGATAACTAGCTTTTCTCATGGAAATTTATAGAAGTTTTGTATCCTTATAATGCTCTCAAAGGCCTTGAGGAGAATGAGGAAGATATGCATGACATAATATGTTTCCAATGAAAAATTCATAATGGAATGTCTAGGATCTAAGTGATCCTGGCATAAAACAAACAATTCACCAAATAAAGACTTTGATTGGCGAAGTAGACATTTTACGTTTGTAAGAAGTCAAAATTATTGAGTTTCTATAAAATATGACCTTATTTATTATTTGGCTAGGTGTCACTTTCTTTTTTCTTATCATACTTATGGGAGTGGTGGAGTTTCCACCCTCGTGTCTCCTTAGTTAGTAGTTTTCATGGGTTGGTGGGGCTCAAACCCTACTCAAAGACTAGTTGGCTACTTCTGAATTTAGAAGGTCATTTGTGGACACTAGCCAACATTTATTCCTATAATAATGTAGTTGAGAAAACACCCTTTTGGAAATGCGTATCTAATGAATTTCTATAGGCCCCATGGCCAGTTTGTGGAAATTTTAATTTGGCAGAAAACTAGGAGGACAAGGAAGGTGTGTTGCAAAGAAACAAAGCTAGGTAGTCATGAAGGCCCAACCAGGGCTTTTCAACCCCAATAAGTTTAGGTACCATGAGTTTCTATACTTGTGGTTTACTTAGAACAATTTTCACAAATGCTAGGGACATATTATCTAAAGACTTGACAAAACCATGTTTTTTGAACTTAAAACTTTTTATTTTGCTTCCTCTAGTGGGAGGCCAATTTATGTAGATGGGATGACCACGTTATAAGACCACCAACCTATTTGGTTTGTTATATGATGGGGTGGTAAAAAAAATGTGCATTCATAGAAAGTGATTCATATGGAATGTGTTGCACCTTTAGAACCATAGATGTATAACTTGCATTAAAACCATTTGGAAGTTATTCCTAGACCTCGAGGTAAATATGGTTGGATTACTTGGTTTCAAGATGTTATCTCTAGTATAATGGATTTTCTCGAAGGCTATGGGTAGTAGATAGTCATGGTTCAACGTAATCGAAATAGGGTCATCCAAGAAGAATTGAAGACCATTTTGAAATCCCTTCAACTCAGAGCTTTTGACAAAGAGAAGTTTGATTGGGAAACACAACTACATCATCTTATTAGTGTGGTTAAAGTTCATTAATCCATAGACAACTAACTTTTCTCTCCTCTACACTAGTTGAAGACTAGTGATGGGCCTATTAAGGAATTTTTCAAAACCATGTCAATCAAGGAAGCAAGAAAAAAAATGCCTGGTGTCAAAATAGAGCTCATGAATTTCATTGACTAGGGACCGATTTAACATGAATTTGTCAACCATTTCAAATAGTTTTCTAGTCTCAAGGCCTTAATGCAGAATGGAAGGAAACCAGACAATGCTTCCTCAATGTTTTCTCCACTAGGGTCATGGAGGAGTAGAGGTGTGTATGTGACAAGGCCTTGGCCTTAGGTTAATTAATTGTCTTCCTTCATGAAATGGACGATAATAATGTTATTTGACATGATGACTTCACATGTAAATTTTACAAGGCGACATAGGATCTTGTCAAACCAAACCTCTTAGAAGTGTACAAGGAAGCAATAAGAAAACCCTCATTGGGGGTAGGTAGCAACTAGGACCTTGTCAATTTCATTCCTAAGGTTGAGGATCTTGAGCTAATCACAAGCTAGACGTTGATCACCTTATTGAATACATCTTACAAAATTATGGCCAAGGTCTTGGCTTTATGCACAAAGCACATCCTACTTAAAATAAGCTCATTGCAGTAAACAAACTTTATCTAGGGCCCATATATTCTTGAAAATGTCATGGTTTTTTAATAAAGGAGGGAATGTCTTGCACCTTGAGCATGGATGCTCCCTTCATCAAAATTGACTTTGAGAAAGTATATGACAATGTAGAATGGCCTTCTATTTTCAAAATTACAAAGGCAATAAAATCTCACTTCTTCTTCATTGGGGTCATGGAAACATTGTTTGTTGAGGCCTTTTCTTTCTTTTTTATTAAAAAATGTAATTCATAGTAGGTTGGCATGTTTTGG
This sequence comes from Picea engelmannii, assembly GCA_009831015.1. Classification (NCBI taxonomy): domain Eukaryota; kingdom Viridiplantae; phylum Streptophyta; class Pinopsida; order Pinales; family Pinaceae; genus Picea; species Picea engelmannii. Next base: position 39,062 of record ML820649.1, read on the forward strand.
TCTATTAGGAAGGGGTGTTTGCTCACAAGTATCTTGTATGTGTTGGTTGTTGAAGCCTCAATTTATTTTTTGTGAAATTATGTGGGGTTGGACCTCATTAAAGGTATTAACTTTTGAAAACTTGATGTTATTCAATCAGTGAAAGGTTGTCTTGTGGATGATTTATTCCTTACCATCATGGAAGACCAATCTTTGTGGGAAGATACAATGGATTAATCAGATACTTTATACATATCCTTTGGCTCTAATATCCAATGGCTTAAAACACAATGCTATCAATAAAAAGAAAATGCCCAATCCCTATATGGGTAGCAATCTAAGTACGATCATGGGTTAGCATATCCATGTTGTTCAAATTTATAAGAAGCCCCTTTTCTTTCCATACATCTTCAAAAGAACTTTGGGAAGTTGTTGTGCAGAGGGATGGAAAAAGCTAGAAAAATGTATGACACAACATTTGACCTTAGCAATCAAGTTTAGATTTACATGAAGGTGCTAGATGCTCCCCACATACAATTCATCATGGTAGGTACTTTTTAAGAAAGCCTATTTGAGGCTAGGAAAGGACCCGATGAAATATCTATGGGATAACAAATTTGGAGGAAAGGGATATCATAGATTCATGTGGTAATTATGTTGCATGCCAACAGACTTAGGTAGGCTAGGCATCATCAAAATGTGTAGTAAATCCAAACATTTTTTTTTATGAATGGGTTATATGGGTTATAGATGGAAAGGAGGCTTAGAAAAGTTTGTTTATATAGAACACTCAAAGGGGTTATTTGTTAGGAAATAAATTCTAGTGGGGTCTATTTGTTTAGTCATTGGTTACTGCCCTTGCCTTGGTTAAGGTAGAAGACACTTTCATGGTTAAAAGAATTTGGAAGGCCTTCGAGGCCATTAAGCCTTTCCCATCCTAGGGAGATCTCTCCTTGCATATTGAATTATTTTTTAGTGATCATTGTATATGGTGGAATTTGCACCTGGAATGCGATGGAAAGTCATTAGCTAAACATCCTTGGTTCTCAACACTATGGTTTCTAGGAGGGGAATAGTAATTGTTGTGTGTGATTTGGTGCACAATGTGGCCTAATGGCACTCGACAATAGGTTGGTTCTAGTTGATCCAGATTTGATCATTATATAATTTGTCTTCTATCTTGGTACTTTCTGGGTGGAAAGATTGGGGGAGTTGGCTTGCAAGGCCCATTTTAGTAGCAGGTCCTCGTTTGGAGATTTGGGTTCTAGAACCTTCAAAGACATTTTGAGGCATCAAATGACTCTTTTTGGGGTCAAAACTTTGTGAGCATATCTCATAGCCCCTTGATGATGTTCTACACACCAAGACCTTTATAATAGTGTGAAAATCAACTCCGGAGCTCGTATGCAGAAGCTCTGTCTCTTGCAACTTGACCTAGCTTGTTGACCACCATGGTATTGAGTGGATGCCATGTCAGCCTCCATTACTCACACATGTGGGGTCAACCACATGTGTATTTTCAAGAAGATTCTAGAAGGTCCAAAACCTATCACTAATTAAGGGTTAAGACATGCAAAAACCCTAACCTTAGACGACTACCAGGCTATGTTAAAAACTAGGCCAATAGAAGGAGATGGGGTTCCATTATTTTAGCATTGTACTTATACCATAGTTAAGCAAATAATCTAGAAGTGGGATTTGAGAGCATAATAGAGGAGGAAGATGATTTTGTAGCATCCATTCAGGCCACAGTGTCAATAGTGAGCGTCTCTTTCTTTGTATTTGCATTTCATTACTAAAGAAAAGAGAGCAAAGCATAGGCCTCACCTTCTAGTTAGGTTTTCTCCCATATTGAGTTTCCCATGATAAATATTGTGTTCATTTGTGTGGATGGTGTGTACAATTGCATGTTCCTTCATTTTCATATTTCAATTTTTTTTTTTAAATTTGAGTAATAAGCTAGTGATAATAAATATGAGATCTAAGTAAATAAACCTGCATTAATAAAAGATTTCAACATAATATAAGACCTGCTACGACGAATTGTTCTAGTGGAATATCCATGACAATTTACAAATCAATATTAGTGTAGATGAAAATGAAATGTGGTGAGTGATCAAAGTAACATAGTTTATTCCCAAGCATGAATTACATGGAAAATTGATGGAGAAAGAAGAAGCAAACCATGGGGTAAGCTTCTTGATGGATTGTTTCAGTTGTGGAGCAAGTAGAGATGAATTTAAGTCAATAAATAATATGTAATCACTTATCCCAGGGCCAAGTCAAGTTGGTACAAACCTTAATTAAACTTGCAATAATAAAATATTTATGTTTGTTTGATCCTGGTGGATATTGGTGGCCACCCACCTGTTCCAAATTCCACTTGGCTCACCTTGACAATTTTCAGTTCAACACGTTTCTCTGGGACGGTGACATCTCTTTGTAATTGTGGGTTTTGCACTTCTGGAGCTGTCTTGAAGCCCTACACAACATCCAGGTGGATATTGGTGGCCACCCACATGTTCCAAATTCCACTTGGCTCATCTTGACAGTTTTTAGTTCAACACGTTTCTCTGTAACAATAACATCTCTTTGTAATTGTGGGTTATGCACTTCTGGGGCTGTCTTGAAGCCCTACACAACATCCAGGTGGATATTGGTGGTCGCCCACCTATTCCGACTGGCTTATTTTGGTAGTTTTCGTTAGGTATGTGTTATATTCTTTGCACGAGTAGTAGTGTCTACGTTGTGTCGGGCGCGCAGGGGTTCGGGGGTAGTGCCCCTGAGAAATTTTTTTGCCTCAGGAAACGTGTCACATTTTTGCCTCATTTTTAGTGTTGCCTCGATTTTCGTTTCCATTGTTGGGAGGTGTTTTGGCACATGGTTTTTGCCGATGGTTTTCTATTTCAGGTTAAGGAATTAGGGTTGTTGACTAATCCAGGTCATTGGGTTAGGGTTTTGGATGTCGCTGGCTCCTATATGTATGTTGTATTTTAAACAATGTATCACTATGAATGAATATAAAATATGTTGGTTTTCCCGGTTTGGGTTTCCACGGGAAAAATCTTTGTGTAATGTTTGTATTTTCCATTGTATATTTTCTGTTCTTTTACTGAAAATCTGTTTGCAGTAAATATTGTACAAGGTTAAAATCTACATTTGGTATCAGAGATTTGTTGGCTTCAAGGGGACGCCTTTGTGGTCAAGGGTTTGGCTCAGGATTGTGATAATCCTTGTTACAGTGGGAGATCTGTGGTATTGATTTTTCAGGTGAAAAGAAATGGCGAGCAATTCGAAAATGGAGATCGAGAAGTTTAACGGGCAAAGTTTTGAGTTGTGGAAGCTCAAGTTGGAAGATCTGTTGGTGGACAGAGATCAGTGGATCACAGTAGATGCAGGTACTGTACCTATAGGAACTTCAACAAATGACTGGAAAAAGTTGGATCGGAAGGCAAAGAGAAAAATTCGACTGTGTCTCTCAGATTTAGTATTACTGAATGTGTCAGAGGAAGCTACAACCAACGATTTATGGGATAAGTTGGGGAAGTTGTATCAGTCTAAGTCCCTAGTAAATAAACTATTCCTGGGAAATAAGTTGTATAACCTGAGGATGAGAGATGGAGACTCGGTGGCAGAGAATTTGAACGCCTTCAATACTATGGTAAGTCAGTTAGTATCTGTTGAGATTAAGATTTCAGATGAAGATAAGTGTATCACATTTACTGTGTTCTTTACCAAACTCGTGTGATACTCTGGTTGTGGCCATACGTAGTAATACAACTACCTTGAATTTTGATGAAGTGGTCTCATCCTTGTTTTTGGAGGAGACGAGATAGAAGAATATGGAAGGACAGAGCACAAACACATTATTTTCAAGAGGACATTCCCAAGAAAGAAATAGATCTAAGTTCTCAAGTGGGAGATCTAAGTCTAAGGGTAGATCTAAATCTCCCGGAAATTTTGTAAAGGTATGTTGGAGATGTGGAAAATATGGGCACTACAAGAAGCAATGTAGATCCAAAGTTGATAAATAGAAGGGATCTGAAGAATCTCCTTCTACAAAAGAAAAGACCTCCAAGGTGTTAAGGTTTAAGCTATTATTAGGTTTCATTTCAATTTACTAGATAACCATAACATAGATAGGATCATTAAGAGAAACACAATCACAAGATACACAACATTTATCCTCGGAAACCCTCATGGGGGAGAAAACCTAGCAAAAACTTCCTTAATATAGATAACCAATACAATAAACCAAACAATAGAGAATATCCTCTACTAAGCAATGTGCCTCTCTCTTCCTTCTTCTCCCAACTGCAGCTACCATACTTGCACATCGAGTGAGCGAATGAATGAGTGAACAAATGAGGTGTTGGCTTCCTTTATTTATACAAACTGACATGTGTTGGAAAGGTGTCTCTTCACTGGGCAGGGCCAACTTGTCTTCTTAGTGGTTAAAACCACTTTAATTAGCCTAGGGGTCGACTTATCATTTTGCATAATATATTTAGGGTTTGACCAGTCCATAAAAGGGGATTTGGTCAATTACAATGCCCGACATGATCAATCCACAAAAGGGGATTCATCTAATGAATAATAACTTAATAATAAATAGAATACTCTTTGCAATTACAATATTTCAACACAAGGAAGAAGGAGGGGATGTGTACTTGGCTTCTTCAAGCACACATGTAGATCATGAGGCATGGTTGGTTGACTCAGGTGCATCCTTTCATATGACTCCCCACAGGGAGTGGTTTTGTGAATATGAAAGGTATGATGGAGGTAATGTTTTCCTAGGTGATGACTCGACAACCAGAATCATAGGTTGAGGAAAAGTCAAGTTGGGGCTCATAGATGGAAGGATTAGAACACTACCTGGTGTTCTACACATCCCAGGATTGACCAGAAATTTGATTTCTGTAAGCAAAATGGACGATGCAGGGGTAAAAACAATATTTGAAAAGGAAACCTACAGGATGGTTCAAGGAGCAATGGTGTTGTTGAAGAGAGTTTGGTTTGGAACTCTGTATAAGCTGCAAGGAAGCACTATTAGTGATGGGTGTAATAGTTCCGTTGTTCCTGATATTGGAGTTGAAGACGAAAGAACTCCTACAGTATCTGGAGAAAAGGTTATGTTGTGGCATCAAAGACTGGGGCATATCGGAGAGAAGGGTCTTCGACTACTACATGATCAAAGTATGGTTGAAGGTATGTCTATCCGCTCTCTGGATTGTGATTTTTGTGAAAATTGTGTATATGAGAAGCATAATCGGGTAAGATTTCCCTCTGGTGCAACTAGGGAAGAAATTTTTTTACAGCTAGTTCACAGTGATGTTTTGGGACATGTGTCGGTCCCATCATTGGGAAAATCTGTGTACTATGTCACATTTATAGATGACTTCTAGAGGAATAATTGGATATATTTCCTCGGAAAGAAATCTAAATTCTTTGACAGGTTTAAAGAGTTTAAGGCTTTTGTTGAGAACAAACAGAGACAAGAATTAAGGTGTTGAAGACAAATAATGGAAGGGATTTTTGCGGGAATGAATTTGAAGAAGAGTGTGGTATAACAAGGCAGAAGACTACTCCATATACACCTTAGCAGAATGAAGTTGCAGAAAGGATGAACATGACGCTGATGGAAAAAAAAAGGTGCATGCTCAGTGGTGCCAGGTTAGGGCAAGAATTATGGGCAAAGGCAGTGGGTACTGCATGTTACCTAGTCAACATATCACCCTCATCAACGCTGGATGACAAGACTCCACAAGAGGTATGCAATGGTAAGAAACCTTCTCTCACACATCTTAAGGTATTTGGCTGTGATGCATATGTTCATGTTCCAAAGGAAAACAAGAGTAAGCTAGATAAGAAGGTTGAAAAATGTATCTTTATTAGATATAAAGATGGTCTCAAAGGTTATCACCTTTGGAACCCAGAAACTAATAAGGTAGTGTATAGCTGAGATGTGGTATTTAGAGAAATGAAGGATATTGCTAAACAAGAAGTCCTACCAAGTAAGGAAGAACCAGAGAAAATAGAGTTTGATTTAAAGGATGATGAATCAGACTCTACATAAGAACATGAATAATAAGAAGAAGATCCTCATACTCCAGTATTGAGGAGATCGATTTGAGAAAGAAGGCTACCGGAAAGGTATACTCCATCTGATTTCTGTTCAAATTTTGCTTTGTTTATTACTGGTGATGATCCTAGAACTGTCAGAGAGGTAGTGGATTTAGAGGATGGAAATCTCTGGAAAAAGGCCATGGACGAAGAAATGACAACCTTGGATAAGAATGAGGCTTGGGATCTAGTGGAATTATCGACTAGAAGAAATCCCATTGGAAACAAATGGGTATTTAAAAAGAAGTTGAACGTAGATGAAAAATATGAGAAATACAAAGCTCGGTTAGTAGCAAAGGGTTATTCCTAGGTTGAGGGAATTGATTTCAGTGAGATTTTTTCTCCTGTTGCCAAGTTTTTTTTTTGTTTGTTAATTTGTGCAGGACCTGCGATTAACCTGTGGCTTGAGAAACCGCGACTCAGGGGCATCTAAGCCGTCAAAATCACCCGGGGATCGCACCCGGCCTGAGCCACACC